>JAUTBT010030581.1:0-18942 GCA_032361225.1 Lepetodrilus schrolli | reverse complement strand
GTATGCATATGTATGCATACATTTCAATACGGGTTTGGACTGCGTAGCATTTTGTATGAAAACCCAAAGCATGAAGCTAATGGAATGGACGCATGCGCAAACCGATTTCCTGCTATTTTCCTACTAACCCGTTCAGCGAACTACTAATTATATATAAATGTAGAAAAAAGTATTGTATTGTAGTGTATTGTATGTATTCTCCATTGAACGCACCCCAGGAAATGAATAATTGTAGTCTGAGGCCATTTATGGAAGTCATTTATTAACAAGGGGAGGTAACTACATGTACTTTATGTTTAGATAAAGCTGGACAATGACTTCCACTTGGTACGTATACTAAGCATACTGAGACGTAAAAAATTCTGTGACAGTATGTCTGGTCCTGATGGAGTTAAGTTGATTCAATTTTAGAATTCACATAACCATTCAAATTGACGTGTCAAGGGTTTCATACAGGGTCATGCACATTATAAGTTTGAGCCATCACCAATTTATTTTTTCAATTTTCTTGTCACAGTCTTGAACCTTTCAATGTAATTTCATTAACCCTAGTGGATAAACAATAATGGAAATTATTAGAACAGTTGAGTGATCACCTAGATTGTGTTTTTCAGTTAGAGATGAGGTTACTTGTTCTATGGCATGAGGAGATTATTCTGTGTGTACATAATTAACATTACTGAGAATTGCTGAGACTGAGAGGGATGTGTGTGTGTGTGTGTGTGTGTGTGTGTCACATCCATTGTTATACATCATACATTGAGACAATGGTGACTGGAATTGTTATAATAATAATAATAATAATAGTAATAATAATAATACATGTAATAGTAATAGTAAACATGGTAATATTTTAATAATAATAATAATAATAATAATACATTTACCAGTACATGTGTATATAGGTCTATCTCCAGGAATGCTTGATGCACTAGGCCTGATTGAAAGACTAAATACATTGGCCACCAAATACATTGGCTACCAATTATTACACAAAGCAAACAATTACATTTGTATCAATCACTACCTTTTATTAATGTGTTACATACCTCCCTACATTGTGAGTTCCTAGTGGGTGAAATATCCCACGAAAAACACTAATTCAATCAATCCTAGTGGGTGGGTGTCAAACTCTATAGCATGCATATTGTGCAGTCTAAAGAAACTATTCTCATAAAGTACATGCACTTAGCATACATATAATCACTTTTGTACCTCCAAATATCTTTTTGTAGTATAGGTAAAATTCTATTGCAGTTTACATTTCCAGTAAAACCTGAATAATGTACTGTAATATCTCAATTTCATACAAGTCTAATAGGGGGAAAACTCTAATCATTGAACACGGTCAAAATAACCTTTCACAACCACTGGTACCATTATAGCTACGTAAAATACATATTAAAAAATAATAATATATGAAATATTGAAAACCAGTGGGATATGCGGAAAATATAGCTTGTTACCCAATATACTTGTGTAGACACATTAAATGTATGTACATGTACATAAACTATCTTCGACCATGAAATATATGTAAACAAACCCATGATTGTATGCCTTTAAAATTCTGTCATATAAACATTAATACGAAGTACCCTATGCTGCTGCAGGCACATTATAGTGGGGAAGTGGGGGTGGTAGGCGTTTGACGAGTGTCATACAACTGTTTCAAAACCTACACATTTGCTGTGTTACTCACAACATGTAACTATTGCATGATTCAGCACTATTTCCAGTTAACCTCCACGTGGGTCAGGGGTTAAGGGGTATGGATAATGTAGGGTCAGAGCCTGAAGCATATCATATCATTATTGATTCATTAAATTATTTAAATATTATTATTGCTCAAATATAAATTATGACCATTGACTAATATGATAGAAAGTATGATTGGTTGGTTGGTTGATTTGGGGTTTAAAGCCACTTTCAGGATTTTTTTCACTCACATCATGGCTTGCATGAATATGTACTGCTTGTACTAGTCTGGATTTCCACCAGTTTTTATAGTGCTAGCTCACTTGGAGGTATATCATGCCACAGATAGAACATGAATACCCCACTCAGACACAGTATACTGACTCCGAGCCGACCAGTCCTTGCTTTACCCCTTTAATGCTGAGTGCCAAGCAGGGGAACAACAAGTACCATCTTTTAAAGTCTTTTGGTATCACGCGACCAGGGATTGAACCCGCGACCTTCCCTGGAGTGCCAACGCTCTAACAATTATGCCATGCCACGGAGCCGGCTTTAGAAAGTATGCAATAACATAATAGAAGAGTAATGGTACTCTGAATACAATGTTGTATTTGGAATATGTATGACACTTTTATGTATATTATTTACTTGTAGGGTCTCAAATATTAACCTCTTGATCTATCAAACAATTTCTACATGTATTTTATTGCTATGTAAGGCCATAGTTATTTGATTCCATGGTTTATGGATCTGCCACCGCAGTGACGTTAAACTCCATAATCAACTCCATAATCTGCCAACCCGATTTTTTTCCGGTTTGGAAAATAAAAATAATTATTTTTATTGTATTCCGCAGACAGTCCACTAGATTTTAGAAAATGTTAATATTAAATAGTGAAGGAATAAGTCATATACATCATCATTGGACGTGAACAAAGAAATGGGTTTGAAGCCAATTTGATTGCTTACTGGTAAATATGTAGAATAAAAGTATAATTTATAACAATTACTGCTATTGACAAGTAGTACTAAAGTGTGCATTCAAATCTAAACATGTTTATCTGCACTGGTGTTTATAAAAGGTGTTGAAATTTATATCTATTTTCTGTTAACTGACCATTCATAATCTCCATTTATTATTATTTTTATATTAGACCCGACGGACTGGCAAAATTATCAATTTATATTTATTTATATTTTCAACCGAGCCAAACTTATCAGAGAAAAATCTGTAAACCAGGGAATCAAATAACTATGGCCTAATGTGAGCTATCTAATGTGAGCTATCATTTTGGATGTTCAAATTAACATTATCATATCCACCATTTGACCGATGATTACATGTATTTTTCCTGATTATGATAAATTGGCTAATCTTGTAACATGTCAATTGCAAAGCTTTTATTAGATCTTATTGCAAAATGCTGGAGTTGAAACACTGGCAGTCTACATCATTAAATGTTAATATTCAGCCTTTACAACAACAAAGGAAGTCACATTTTAACATATGGCACATGTGTAAAGTAATACATGTAGATGCAATTGTTAAAGTATTATTCTCCTTGGTCATGTTGGTCTGTCAGTACCAACCAATTCTCACAAGTTTACTGCAACATATAGCACTACAGATGTTGTAGGTTTCCTCCTGCCATAAACTGACAAGCCATGATACAAGTGAAATAATATTTAAAGCAGCTCTAAACCTCAGTTATTTTTTTTAAATACAAAAGGAAATAATGTATTATCCAAACTGTTTGATATTTAAGTAGATATAAATAATGAGACAATTTTACTTTATTTAGACTATCTAGGATATGATAAAGTAAGAAAAATGCAGACGTTCTTTCAAAAATATTAATAAAGGTGTTAAGGCAATATGCTTTCAAATATGTTGTGCAAATATGTGTTCTTGATTTTAGACTATAATGTGTATCATGTAGAAATCACATTTTTCTGCAATGTAAAATTGAAACTGATATTGCAGAATGTTATAGAGACCAGACTTCATACAACATTAAAATTATAATTGCTTTTAGCAAATTGCGTATATTCTCAAGTACACAGACATGGAAATCCTACTTCTATATGCAAAGGTAATATTATATATATTATGTACTGACATGCCCTTTATACAAATACCAGTAGACAAGAATGCTATCAATTATAACAAATGTAGACTGAAAAATGAGACAAGGCATTGATTTGTAGACATGTTTCTTTTCATGTCCTTACTTTATTTTATTAATGAAATACCATAGCAGGAAACATAAAAAAAATGTTTTTGATATGTTCGTTTATTTATTCATTAATATGATCATTTGTTAATTCAATTGTTTATTCAACTATTAAATAATTCATTCATTAGTATGTTCACATGTTCTTCACACAATCATTTTTTTTATATTTTTAATTTAATATTTTTTTAAATTTATGTATTTATTAATTAATTTATTTATTTAATCGATGCATTATCAGTGCAGTTATAATGTAACAATAAGTACTTTTGCATTGCTGAGACAGATAATCCAACATTCCCACTTTCACCCCAACCAAAACCCACCACACCACCCTGCCCCTCGCGTATGTCACATACCCCGCCCACCCACACGCACACAAGCATGTTTATTGGGGCCAATAATAAAAAGCCATGCAATTTGATAGCTTCCGAATAGTTGACCTGAGAGAGGCCAAGGTTTGTACATCACTGCATAGTTACTCAATATGACATCCTGTTCATTCATGCATTACCACCGTGAAGCAAAGACAGCAGTAACGCCCAACTGTATCTGTTTAGTGCGAGGTGTTTGTGAGTATAGTGTTACTAGATTGGTGTATAGTGATCCTACTCTTTCTTTCAGAAGTCGCCATTGATCAAAACTGAAACAAGACAACTGATGAGGTAATCGTTAATCTCAATTTCCATTTATATCTTCCTTGGAAAATTGGTACTGACAGTGAAATTGGAAGCAATACCACCAGTGATTTTGATTAAGCCATCAGAGAAAGGGTTAATTAATCAGCAGCAAATGCAAACATGGTAGTTTTGCTGAGCTGGGCCCTCCTATGGCATAACTCTAATGGCGTAACTATTGGCGTAACTCTAATGGCATAACTCTAAGGTAATCCTAATGTCAATATTACCAGTGGTGTAGTCTATGGATAAGGAGAGTACTGGTTTACTTTACCTATCTTTTCAATATTGTTATTCATTGTGTTGTCAAACTTGACTCGCGACAGTTCATCTCAGCTCAATTTCGACAGTCAACGATGAGGTTTCTTTTTTACCTCGTCTACACTGGAGTAAATCTTGTTTAAAGTGACTCGAGGGACATATTTTTTCACCGTTTATAAACACATACTAATGGATCATCGTGACTAATTACATACATCTTAATAGATATTGATCTAGCTATACCCTCTAAAGTAGACAATGTCATACATACTGTAGGGCATTTTCTTTTTTTATACAGAATATAGTTATAGATCTGATGATGACCTTTGGATGAAATTGTGTCTTGTAGCAGATTTATTATTGTATTAATATGTATGGATATATCATTTACAAATATAATGTCATGTCACAGCAACAAAAAACACATCTATATATAGATCTATGTATTTATTGATACACACATTCTTATGCATGTATGTTTACATGGTCTTGAATGTGCTTTAATGGTAAAACAGTCCAATATACAATCTTTAACAAAACAGCAAATACATTTACCATAATGTGCAGATACAATAAGGTGCTGATATAATTTGTTTTAAATATTTATATATATATGTAAATGCATAAGACACAATAATAAACTATTTAATTATTATTATTATTATTATTATTGTTATTGTTATTATTATTATTGTTATTGTTATTATTATAATCATAACATCTTATTTTGCTTGGAAAATGATATAAATATGACATTAAATATTTTCCTTGTAGCAATTTTCCAGTGTCCTACATCATTGTACATCGACATATCAATGAATTTACTAAGGAGTCATGGTATCAAAAGTAAATTACGTAATCTCATTTTTAAAAACTTATTTAAGTGTTGAATACCTGGAATCAATGTGTTTTGAGCATGTCTTGGTGCGTATACGTATTTGTGCTATATTAATCTAATTATTATTTATTATCATTGTTCCCTGCTAACAACATACTAGTAGTTGAACCTTTCTCATAGCCTGCATTGTCTCATATGGCTATACATGTATAACCAATAGGGCCAGATATAGATTGGCTATATCTTGATTGGATCCAGATTGAAGTGTCCACAATGTGTGTATTTGACTGAGATCTGCTTTATAGATTCCCAGTAAATCTACCAATACCTTAAGGGTGTGTGCAGTGTTCCCAGTGGGTATTTATACACACAACAATCACATGTTGGAAAACTTGCCTATGCAAACACATATCTCCCCACCATGTCTAGCATTTGATGAACCCAAACAAATACAAACATGCCAATACTTTATCCTGTCTATTGCGGAATCCAGAGAAACCTGTGAAAGTTGTTCCTCAAGATTAAAATAGTGTTTTAAATTAGCCTGTATATTTCTTGGGACCATGAGGTGACCTATTTTTATTTGTAGGAGTGCATGTAAATCTTATTTATCTGTCGGTCAATAAAGCAGGATATCAGGAAGAATTTAACTAGTTTAGTCCATGAACCAGTGTGTGTGTGTGGGTGTGTGCATGCGTGTGTGAATGTGTGTGTATGCGTGCGTGCGTGCATGTTTTGTTTTGTTTTAATGATCTATTTCTTGGTTTCTCGTACATACAGGATAAAGTCCTTTGTAATCATGGTACTGACTTCTCAGACTTAAACATCGTTTAGTGATAATTATAGGTCCATTAGCAATTTACTGTATTCATATAGAACATATCCAATTCTTATGAGAAATCTGTCTTTGAAATTACAAATGTAAAACAATTATTTCATAAAATGTTCATGTATGAATTGTTCAAGTAATATTTATTTGCTCGATGTACCATACAATATGTGTATATAAACTGACAGTTTCTATACCATTATTCATGGACCCTGTTAAACTTTTATTACCATTTTATTACCTGTATATAACGCTGATCATTATGTGTTTGGTCACCAATCTGTTTTGGTAGAGACCTGATAGAAATGACTAAAGTTACAGCACTGAACTCATCACATAACTGCTGTCAGTATGACACAATCATGGTACGATAGGTGTATCAAATATCTCGCACTTTTTAAAGACTTGCATACCTCTGAGATCAGATATCTAATCACACACTATAAGTATCACAAACTATGCATTATACCTCACATAATAGCTACATTCTATGTAGTCCTGTGTTTTTTATATACAGCAATATGAGATCCGGGTTGTGAAGGTGCTAGGGGGTAAGAAATTATTGTGGAGGAAAGAATGTTTTCTACTTTAAATTCTGTAACAAGAGTTACATTTGTCTCCTCCTTCACTACCTCCGCTCCTCCACCCCCCTACCACTGCCTCAACCTCCCGCTGAAGGTAAATATCTGATAGTGGTGCACAACACCTTTTAAAAAGTTCTCATGTTAACATTATACAAACACCCCGAGCTTGAAGTGCATGTAGTGTGGGGGCTGGAGGAATGTAGTGTTGTGTAGTGTCATGTAGTGTGGGGGCTGGAGGAATGTAGTGTCGTGTAGTGTGTGGGCTGGAGGAATGTAGTGTCATGACTGATGACATGGTGTTGATGGATTGAGACATTCCTGACAGTTACAGACTGCCTCAAGTCTAACATTTAAAATAGCCATGTTTTCTTAAAACTGAATTCAATTTGTCTTCACACAATAAGAGATTGTGCCTCTATATATAACTGCACAGCCAGTGCACCCCATCATGATCACAGCTGATAGTTAACTTCCACAGACAGTGCACCCTATCATGATCACAACTGATAGTTAACTTCCACAGATAGTGCACCCTATCAAGATCACAACTGATAGTTAACTTCCACAGACAGTGCACCCTATCATGATCACAGCTGACAGTTAACTTCCACAGACAGTGCACCCTATCAAGATCACAACTGATAGTTAACTTGCACAGACAGTGCACCCTATCATGATCACAGCTGATAGTTAACTTCCACAGACAGTGCACCCTATCATGATCACAGCTGATAGTTAACTTCCACAGACAGTGCACCCTATCAAGATCACAACTGATAGTTAACTTCCACAGACAGTGATGCTGGGTTCCTGGGGGGTGTTTAAACCTAGAACCTTTGGTTCCGGGTTGACATTTTACCACTATTTTACCACCCACCACAATCATATTTATGTTGCTGTAAGTGAAAAACGTTCTTGTCTTCTTGTCTTGTACATATTTGCCAAATGGAATATATTTGATAGACTTTTAGTAAGTAGTTGATCAATAAGAATATAATTGTTAAAAAAAACCACATGACACAGCAGCTGCTAGTCCCCAAAAGTAACAACACAGATCTCAATTTAGTGACTAATTTGGGAGCCATGGCGACCTAATTGTGCATTTGGCGACCAGTATTTCACTTATTTTAAGTGTTTCTGGATCTGCAGGAGCCAAATGGCTCCTTGGAAAATGTTGTAACTTTGAGGCCTGCAACACTAACTAATATACACATCTGTTAGCCTCTTAGTTTAATTAATCAGGTGGTGCATGTGGTAGCTAACACAATAGTAGAATGTTGGACTTTTATGACGCAATCATAAAAGTATGCACTGTCTGTACCTATGCAGTTATCATCCTTGGTCTGTCAGTACCAACCTGTTCTCGCAGGTTTACTGCAACATTTAGCACTACAGATGTGGTGGGTTTCCTCTTGCCATAAACTGACCAGCCATGATATGTGTAGAAAGAAGATCTAAACCACAATTCCTGTTGTATTCATATAGTTCACTAATGAAATATTTTGAAATTGTCATGAACATGTCCTAAGATATGATCAGTAGTGCTAAATAGTAGTGCAAAATAAGGTCTCCATCTAAAAAATGGTTATTTTACAAAGATTTAAAAAGATTCATTCATTCAAGTACAAATTTTCACTCATCGTAATTACCCTAATAATTTTTTTTTTTAAATAAAATAAAACATTGTGTTCACATAATTAGAAAATTATGATTTGAAAACAAATTGATCTTGTTCGTATTTTTAGGGTCGGATATATTTTTATTTTTGACGATTAAGTTAGGTGTTCGAACTATTAGAGGGTTCAAATTATTAGGGTAATTACGGTAAGCAGCCTTTTTTTTACAGAATGTTACACTCACAATGTTAGAATCACTTCAGCTTCAGAAGGTAACCAATGGAAAAAAATATTGGTAAAACTACATCTGCTTAGTTTACTCAATTGATGGGTCAGTTCACTAAATACACAGGAAATAAGGTAGTGTTTACATAACAGACAAGCACTTATTTTTCGACCAATTGGCATTTCGACCAATACAGAATTATGCCAAATGGGACGACACCATATAAGACATACAGTCAAAGTATTATCTGCTCTCAATGCCCCAACATATCACTGTCTTTATGTGTTCACAAGTGGCTTGAAGATCTAGTGAGTTATGTGCTTGGCTGAGTTTATGAGACTTGGACATGTCGAATGAAATAAGTCATAGAAATGGTATTGAGCTGTATGTGAAGTACTTCAGAAAGTTGGGAATGTTTGGCATTGATTTGATCTGATATTGTAGCAAGAAACAGCTCCCGCAGATTAAGGATGCATTTCGCTGTATAGGGCTTTCTTAAATGTTATCATGTTATATGTTATATGAGTGCATATCACCTTATAAAGCTTTGAATTGTAATAATAAACCCAAATTGCAATTTCTATCCGGATTTGTAATAAAAATTGCCCTGAATTGTAATATCTGAAAAAGTTGACCACAAATGTAATGAAAATTGCCATGAATTGTAATAACTGACCAACCTGAGAATCATTTCTCAAAGCTCTCATATCCACTATGAGAACATAGCCCGATCATTTAGTGAATGAGAGTGCTTCATGAAACGATACCCTGAATTATGACACAAAATTACCCTTAACTGTAATAATTCCAAATGGTCTGAATTGTATTCACGTTAATGATTTGAATTGTTATAGAATGAAATGAAAAAGAATTGCTTTGTCAAAAGAGGAAAAAATGTGGGTGTTAATCTAGTTTTGTGTGCAGGTATTGCAATTTGGGTTGATTTATTACAATCCATGGCATTACAAACCTTGACTGTATGATGTAACAGTACCTGATTGTACTGTATACTGCAGTGTACGATGTAACAGTACCTGATTGTACTGTATACTGCAGTGTACGATGTATCAGTACCTGATTGTACTGTATACTGCAGTGTGTTGTACTATTTGAGTATGGTTGCTTAGATCTTGTATATTTAACATGTCTTTATGAATGTCATTTCCAGTTATGTTCATTTATTGTTCAAAAGACAAATTACTAATTAAAGCAGTCAAGTAGTTCTTGTTTGTTATGGAAAACCAAAAAAATATAACAACTCTTTAATGTATATATGTATAATTCTGCTGCTGATAATATAGCTTTAACCAAATAGTACATCTAGGGTTATAGGGTTTCTAACGTGCCAAGATAATACATCTTTCATGATCAATATATTTGTTAACCTTTGTACAGCTGGAGGTATTAATGGGTGCCCAGTGCACTAGAGATTTTGAGTAATCTAGCAGTGAGAATGTTAATCTAATCAAGTAATTGGGGTGGAGGTAGTGCTTCATTACATTGTAAATGTATACTGCATATTCTATTCATCATTAAGAACATACTCCGATGGCATTGCTCTTATTGATGTATGACTGATTATGAAGGACTCTATCGTACATTTTCCTCAGTCAATCAAATTAACATGGGAAATCATGTCCACGACTTCTTTGAATAATAAATATTAAAGTACATATCAAGTGACCATTGACTGATTAATACCAATGCTGCCTTGATGAACATTTTGTATTTGTTGTTACTCTTAATAAGCTGTGTGTCCAAACATACTGCCATTCATCATGTCTATCTTATCAGTAGAGTTGCTAACATTCACTCAGATATTTAGTGAATTGAATATACCATAGACTAGAACTGATATAAATGTATTTAATTCTATTTTATTTATTCTTTTTAATAAGACTTTTTCTTCATCAGTTTGATGTGAGAATAAGGACAGTTTGGTAAAATACCAGAAAACAAGGAATAATAATAATAATAATAATAATAATAGTAGTAATAATAATAATAGTAATAATAATAATAATAATAATAGTAATAATAATAGTAATAATAATAATAATAGTAATAATAATAATAATAATAATTAATATTTATAGCACCTAGGATTTAGACTAGCTACTTAATGGCGCTGAACAAAGAACCTTGAAATAAAATATTAACTTAGCTGAAGAATATGTCTGGTTGAAGAAGTAGGTCTTTAGCTGTTGCCGGAAGGCAGCCTCATTCACATTGATGGGGATGGAATTCCACAGCCTTGGGGCAGCAACAGCAAAGACTCTGTCACCCATTCTTGTTCTGGCTTCCGGTACAACGAGTTGATGTTTTTCTTACGATCTCAAAGACCGGTGAGCTGGTAGACCATCCAGAGCTGTACAAGGTGATCTGGAGTATTTTCACTGTTGATTATTGAGTGAGCATGTGAAAGGATCTTGAAAGATATTCTTTGCTCTTTGGGCAACCAGTGGAGGGATTTTAGCACTGGGGTAATATGTTCGAGAAGTCTTGTCTGAGTTATCAGTCGTGCTGCCTTATTTTAGTCATTGAAGAATTGCAGAAGTTCCCGAAGATACTAGCAATACGATGCAATAGTCCTGTTGAGAATGGACCAACAGTTTGGTAGTGTAATTGTTCAGGTACTTCTGAATCTTTCCAATTTTCATGAGGTGAAAGTTTGCTGATCGAGCACTCCTTAGTTTAGGATCTTAAAGGCATACAATCATAGGGGTAGTTGATCTTTTAAGTGGACAAACAAATTATATATTATATTATATATACTCAACTAAATAAATTAAGGGCCAGTAGATATTTTGTGGGGAGTCTTGTTTTTTTTATTATTGAATAATGGAACTTTGCTTGAAGAATTGGATTCCATTGATCTTCTAATGTGTCTGCACATTCTTGAAGAGTACCTGAAGCCTGTAGACATTTGGAAATACTTTGTTGTAAAGTTAATATAAAGCTACATTTATGTCTAAAAAGGTTACTGGCCCTTAATTAAATTTATTGAGTTTATGTACATTCAATTTGTCAACTTTGTCTATTGTATGTCACATTCAAACAACTATTTATTCCTTATGTCTTATCAATATTTTAATATTTTGTTGAACATACACAAGTAAATCAGAGATAATCATATTGAGCTATGGTAAATGACATGTCATGTTTTTGGAATGTAACTGGCATTCTTCTTCAATATTAACGACTGACATAATATAATGTCAGATTGCATGTTTCATTCAATTAATAACATTTCCAAAACTGTGGACACAGATGTGGTCATTTGTGCCTTAAATCCATACTGAAACATTTCCTGATTTAAATTTGTTCACTCACTGAGGAATAACATGAAAGTTCCCAGCCAATGATCAATAGGCTTATGATTGAATGGCACAAAATTGATGTTTCATAAGCCACTTGAATGTAATTTTCATATATAATCCAAAGTTAAACACACACACACACACACACAAAATAACTGAACATTGAAATCTGTGATTGTAAGTGTCGCACTAGAATTTACTTAGAATTAAACATATGTAAAACTCACTTCTTTCCTTTTGCAAATGTATTGCTGACAAAACAAATGTTGGCTTTACTGTACTGGCTAAATGTACCATGCACATTATATGTATTAATGTTTTGTACACCATTATCATGTATATTTTATTCAAACCATTTTATGTATTGATAGTATTTCATATCAGAATTCACAATGCAGAATACCTCTATGATCTGAGAAAAATAACACCAGGCAATAGTACTGTGTTTACAACACCATCAGGCCAATGTTAAATGCCTCTGATCATGTGAAGTTTGTTATGGTCACGCAACACACATGTCCTGCATACAGATGGCATTGATTAACTATATATCTGACCTGTGCTTGATAATCTTACTTCAAGTTTAGTGACTTTTGTGCAAGAAGTCAAGGGGCTTAACTCCATTCCCTGGTCACAGCTGCTGTTGGATTAAGATGTGTTGCTTATGTTATTGTCTCTCCCATGTTCCTTGTTTTACCCTTCTTTTCTTTTTTTTTCACCTGTGTGTGGTGTCTCTGATTTGAAAGTGATGGCTCACCAGTGTTACTTGTATTACCCATGTGTGACATCCGACTCATGTTCCATGTTTCATCAGAGTTTTTTCACCCATGTGTGTGACCTCCCACCCACAGTTCTTATCTCATCTATGCTGCTTGTCTCACCTGTATTTAACCTCACCATGTGTAACATTTCATCCACGTTTTTATTTCATCCATGCTCCTTGTCTCATCCATATACCTTTCTCACCAATGTTCCTAGTCGCACCCATGTTCCATTTTCACCCATGTTCCTTCTCACCAATATTCATTATCTCACATGTGTTCATTGTCTCATTCATATACCTTTCTCACCAATGTTCCTAGTCGTGCCCATGTTCCTTCTCACCAATGTTCCTTCTCACCCATGTTCCTTCTCACCCATGTTCATTCTCACCAATGTTCCTTCTCACCAATGTTCCTTCTCACCCATGTTCCTTCTCACCAATGTTCTTTCTCACCAATGTTCCTTCTCACATGTGTTCCTTGTCTCACCCATATTCTCTCAACCATGTTCTTTGTCTCACCTGTATGTGGCATCTTGCCCATGCTCCTTGTCTAATCTCAGCGGTGTTTCATTTAAGTATGTTACGTATCTCACTTGTGTGATGTCTCACCCATGTTTCTTGTCTCACCTCAGTGATGTTTCATTGCTGTTGTCTATCTCACCTGTGTGATGTCTCACCCATGTTCATAGTCTCACCCATGTTTCTTGTCTCACCCATGTTTCTTGTCTCACCTCAGTGACGTTTCATTGCTGTTGTCTATCTCACCTGTGTGATGTCTCACCCATGTTCATAGTCTCAGCCATGTTTCTTGTCTCACCCATGTTTCTTGTCTCACCTCAGTGGTGTTTCATTGCTGTTACCTATCTCACCTGTGTGATGCCGTTCACCTGCATTACATGTCTCACATTGTGTGTGTGTGATGTATCTATGCATGTGAGACAATTCCTATGAGCATTAAACCAAGTCAATGTTTGTGTTTGACCTTGCTCACAAGTGCATCGTTAAGATTGATGTCTGTGAAGTCAGCGAGGTGTTGAATTGTTGCAATTAAATTAAAAATTAAAGTGTATGTCTGCAGTATGGAAGCTATACTGACATGGTAGCATTTAAATATGCACCACGATACACATGCATCTCTTGTAGCATCAGCTACCAGTGGACAAAATTAATATTGTCATGGTTTCTTTAAATTCAAATTCATGATTAATTCAAGTGTGCATTACCATTCATGCTTTAAACTGGAATAAGATTTTATAACATTGGTATGTATTTTCTATAAAACAATTTCTTCAGCACATATGAAAATAACATAAAAATAAATTAAACAGTAATCCATTGGAAAAATTATCATAAAAAGTATCAATTTATTCATGTTGTATTGGGGTCTGAAGTTTAATCAAAACAGCTAGTTTTGGGGTATTTCTTTCCTACTGTTTCTGTTACTTTGCATACAATATATATAATTATCATATGTAACACAATTGATAATTAAACCATAAAATGCATACTCTTATTATATACATATAAGGTTATATTTATAAAAATAGTGTGAGTGTATTTATGGATTTTTGGAATATAGCATTGAGATAGAGCAACAGTACAAATCATCGCAGTTATTTTGTGTAGGATTGCGTGAGAATGAGTCACATTTAGAGTCTCACCCTGTGCATGTAGCATGAGTCTTGTTTAATGAACCAATCAAACTTATTTCCACTTTTACTGCGACACTGCCCTCAGACATGGCTTGTTAATTGTGTCCTCTTGTTATAGGATTTCTTGCCTTGCTAGCTTTATTTTTTGCACTCTTGTTACCTGTAATAAATAATGTCAAATTTTGTTCATGCAAACCAAGTTTGGAAATATGTCCTAAGCCATTGATAACACCATTGTTTAAGTTAAAATGTCAGTGCATTGTTGAATGATTTCAGCTGCGATGCAAAACAATAACTCACTCACACATGCCAAGGTTAAAGTTTAGGTTATGCAGTTTTGTAATTTATTTTCAAGCAATTTATATCAAATCTGTTTTCATGTCTGTACAACTAAACACATTTCTTTGAGTTTTACCCATTCAAGCACATAATCAGAGTATCAATTTCTCTCGATGCAATTAAATAATTAATTGATTTATGGCTAACCATCTGCATACTCAGTTCATACACATAAATCCAAGATTAACTGTTTTCCCAATTCTGGATTCAAGCACAGAACTTCAAACTTTATAGTAATGTCCACTAACCATTGTGCCATTCCAGCACTAATCCTATTTAATTCTTATTAATGCACCCCATACCAAACCTATAGTGTATTATATTCATGATCAGTCCAATACATAGATATTGTCCTCTCCCAAGTTATTAATATAATCCAAATTTGATTTGCTTGATAATTAATTTTTTTATTATTCATCAAGCTTGTACTGCACTCAACCCTCCTAACCAATTGAACCTGAATATCAAATACCCAGAGAATATAGGGAATGGACAGGGAAAGTGGAGATGTATTTTATGATAGTTATCTATTCCCATCATATTTCTAAAGGGTATGCTATATCTAGTTTGAGAAACTATTTGTGCCATAAAAGAAATAAAACCTTGTTTGACTTACAGCAATAACAGGATCCCTTTGATTATTTAGTATTCAAGTTCAAGCCATTTTACCACCCACAGTGGTACTTGAATATGAATTAAACATATACATAGTTATACATATATTGTATAATGCGATCAATGTAGACTAATTACAATATAGAATAATACAATAAACATTATTATTTGTCTTTATAGCAGAAAGCATAATAGGCAGATTTTTAAATACGTTTTCTTTTTCTTTGTATTTTGACTGACAGAAGACATTTTAGTATACATATTTGACCATTTCCACAATTTATTTGGGATGTATAATATTCTCTCATTAGTGAAAACAATATACTACAAGGGCATCTAAATAAATAATGGTATTCATCAGAAACAGTGTAGCTCAGCTTGTATAATTACAGGTTCATTGAAAGAATATCTATAAATGTTCTCATACATGTAGGTAAATATGGAGTATTTAGAAACTGTATTCATAATTGAAATTAGCAAATTATCTTTTATGGAAAGATAAAGAAGAAATAGTTATAATATGCATTGTAGTTCATGAATTTGTCAACAATATCTCTTCCTTCTGCAAAAATGCCAAATTCCAAAATCCAAAGAAAAGTTCAAAACAGCAACCGATACTTTAATAACATATCATTTCTAAATACTGAGTATTCTAAGATATAACTGATATTTAAAGAGCCAGACTAGCCATTACAAGTGTTATTTAGTAATGTGTTGAATGGCAGGAGAAAATTGGAAATACAGAACTGATCCAGTGAGCTGTAGCTCACTTGGTATTGAGAACCAGTGACGTCTTAATTTGGCTAAAATGTTGAAAACTGGCTGAAAGGTTGACAGGCAATTGGCTGCATTGACAAAATTAACATTTTGGCAATCATTTGGTTAAAATATACTTATTTTGAAAGAAAAGTAATTATACGAAAATGATATGTAGACGTTAAAAATATATATTAAAAGGACCATCATCATCCATCAATCATCATCAATGTCATCATTATTGTCATCATCATTATCATTGTCATCATAATCATCAGAATCATAATCATCATTATCATCATCATTATCATCATTATCAATCATCATCAATCATCATTATTGTCATCATCATCATCAAGGTAAAAATTACCATCATCACCATTGTTGTTCTTGTTCTTGTTGTTATCATTGTCATCATCATCATCATTAATGATATCATCATCAAGGCATCATTATCATTATCAGCAGCTATAAAGTCATGTGTTTCTACAACATCACCATTTTACATGTACATGTATCTTGATGGACAGAAGTGTTTTGCCTTGTACTGTACTACCAGTATTGGCTTCACGCACATTCAATCCATCTAATACTTTATATCCTGAAATTGAAAGAAAAAGAAGTGATAGTGAGAAATAATGGTATTGCATTACAGTGGGACAAACACTATAACCAGGTCCTAACAGCTTGTCTGCACATGTGTGCACTGGACCTAACCTGCTCCACATGTGTCATGGAATTAGCATTATGCCAATGACAAAGAATGCAAAAAAATATGAGTGAAAATTACAGTCATTCTGTGTTGGAGGACGTAATCTGAGTTCTGAGATCAGAGTTCTGAATGGTTCAGTTTCATTAATCAAGTTCAATAGGAACATGAAAGCATTGAAGCTTTGGTAGCATATTTTTTTAGTCTTGGCTTGCAGTGCTAATGATGGCACTGTGGTGTAGTCAAATCTTTAGTCTCACCTATAGCCTATAGCCTAGGTAACTATTCTAGGAAATGGTTTGATAACAGACTGAATTAGGATAAGAATCAGAGTTATCAAGAAACAAATATAATGTATATTTGCATAGCTTACAAATCAACAGTTGCAGTTCACAATATCACAAGTTAGTATGCTACCTTTCACTAGTGTCTTTTCAGTTTTGGTGGGAATAATGTGAATAAAATGTAATCATCAAAAAGTAGTATAGGCCCAGTTTTCTAAACTATTAAAAGCAATAGTAGTAATCTTCTACCAAATTGTGGTCCTATAACCCATGGTATATTGTAGACTATTTATACTATGGAAAACTCAAATTTCTCCTTTGATTAGCTGCCATTACTGTTGAAATAAAGATTTAAGCTTGGTGTCAGAAGTGTAGTAATTATTAAAGTGTAGTAATTATTAAAGTAGTAATTATTCAAATGTAGTAATTATTAAAGTAGTAGCGATTTTGTAATAGAGTGTCTTCGGTATGGCATGTTTCTGGGAGAGAACTCAGCGGTCGAATAAAGGGTTGAATAATAAATAAATATTTGTGTTTGATGATGATTCATCAGGAAGAGACCAGTTATAATTTGATTCCATTTTCCAAAGTAGTTCAACGATATGACTGTTTAGAGTTTCTTTGTTATCTGTAAAGGCCATGTGCCATGGGTGGTACTGAGATACCAAGAATGATATCTCTACACTATGTACACAAGACTTGCATTCCAATCTTCCCAGTACATGAAACGTTTTCCATCTAGAAGATACTGGACACACACACCCAAAGGCATGTGAACCCAAACCTTTACGTTTGTAACCTGACATGATACCACTGTGCTATCAAGACGAACATGATGGCCTTGAGGCTTTTGAAAGTATGCATGTAAAAACATTTGAATAACTTAAATGTTATGGAATTAACAAAAGATCGCAATGTTTTATGAACTTTGATAATAATGAGGTTACAAAGAACTGGGCTGGTCGGTATGAAATGGTATGACTCCGAGATAACCATAACTCTAATCTTAGCAATAGAGTAGTCTACGACTTAAGGTTACCATAGTTAAGGTTATCATAGTTAAGGTTATCATAGTTAAGGTTATCATAGTTAAGGTTATCATAGTTGTGGTTATCATAGTTAAGGTTATCATAGTTAAGATTATCATAGTTAAGGTTATCATAGTTAAGGTTTAAGGTTATCATAGTTAATGTTATCATAGTTAATGTTATAGTTAATGTTATCATAGTTAAGGTTATCATAGTTGTGGTTATCATAGTTAAGGTTATCATAGTTAAGGTTTAAGGTTATCATATTTAAGGTTATTATAGTTAAGGTTATCATAGTTAAGGTTATGATATTTAAGGTTATGATATTTATGGTTATCATAGTTAAGGTTATCATAGTTGTGGTTATCATAGTTGTGGTTATCATAGTTAAGGTTATCATAGTTAAGGTTATCATAGTTAAGGTTATGATATTTATGGTTATCATAGTTAAGGTTATCATAGTTGTGGTTATCATAGTTAAGGTTATCATAGTTAAGATTATCATAGTTAAGG
>JAUTBT010030570.1:0-18945 GCA_032361225.1 Lepetodrilus schrolli | reverse complement strand
ATTGCTTGAATGAATTGAAATTCACTGAAAATTTAATACATTTGACACATTGCCTGATTTTAGACATTGACTGTAACGTATATACATGCCTATTGCTGGTCCCAACGTGGCTGTGGTGCTATCATTTAACAATAATGCATTTGATTGAAATGAACACAAGTTTATTATAATATTTACGTATCGATGCATGTCCGACATTATAAAAAAAAAGAAGTGCCGATTACAGATCAAACGTTTAGGACAATTTGAAAGTTATCGGTCAAGCTTCCTATGTCCAAAGCTCATATGAATACCTGAATATACCTTGTGACATTCACTATAAATAACAATATATTATAACGTAAGATAGGTGGTGGAAATCCTCTCCCATGTTTTAATATATTGCTGCATTGGATATTCCAATCATAATTTGAAAATAGAACTTGTGGCATGATATGAAATAAATATTAGAAATAATGGCTGTTATTAACAGTAAGTTTAGGGTCGATATTTCACGTGCATACAGCGTAAGCGCCATTAGATCTTCACATACTTACATTAGAGTAATTAACTGTTTCCAGACATTAGGATATGCTTTCGAGAGGCCAACCTTACATCGTTTGTCTTAGCTTCATATATAAATTACGTTGGAATTATATCCATAAAGATAGCCTAACGCAAGTACTTTTTCCAGTACAATATTGTTTTTTTGAATAATAGTCCCAGGCAGATTTCATCTGTAGATTTTTCCGATATTCGTTTACTTACCTATAACTTTTCCAATTTCGGGCAAGGGTATTCCTTTATCAGCACACAATCCCTTCAGAGCATCAAGTTGTTTCTGAAGTTGATGCAGAATAACATTAAACGAACGCACGCATGACTCTGAAACATTGATACACTATGCCATGTGATTAGGAGGCGTACATTTAGAAAACATCTGTTCTCAGTTATAACTTATACGTATAGACAGATAGGCCTACTTCAGTCTCTGCTTGGAGATTCGTCTTTGATAGTTACATATATTAACCATTATTGTAACAACATTGAAGTTTTGGGAATTATAATCACTGCAAGTCTATAGCCAGATTCCACAGAGAAGTCAATGGCATAGTGATGCCACATCGGAAACTCGTCTATCATGTTCCGTTCAATTTGGTGTCAGCACTTACCAGGATTTGTTTGTGACGTTCGTTCGTTTCCTGGTACTGTTTGTCAACCTTTTTCTTCTGTTTGTACAACAATTTCATCTGGAATCTTTGTTTGTCCAAAACAGCCACGATCAAACCTGAACAGAAAGGCTCCGAATTAATACCATATATTTTCAACCGTTTACGACAATTTATGAGAGAATTAGTACTATTTTACACAGTATGTAAACGTTTTACGAGATTGCATTGGGAGACAAAACCATACATGAAATTAAGAAGCGAGTATAGAGAGAAGTGGCTTTTCTAGACTAGCAAACGGTTCAATGTGCACAGTCGCAGTATCTTTGCACACATTTGTTTTGTCATGATGGCTTGGATGAATATAATATATTAGCATTTTCATGTCCTTCGAATACAATCGCCTTTTCCTTACATTTCAAACACATGTTGTAACGATTAGTATATAATTCACATGCTGTAAACACGGCTATTTATGAGCAAATGTTGTTAATATGGTTATCTAGGTTAACACACCGTGAAGACCACTGCAGATGGTATCACAAACCACATCAATGGTATGTCGCGGTCTACGTACTGTTTAGAATCCTGATGATTCTCCACGGCAGTAGGAATGTGAGTACGATGACGTAGTTGCTGATCTCCATTGACATGATTCCCTGGATGAAGACGAGGTCAATGACGAAGGAGATGAGGATGACGATGGAGTCAAACACCTGGAGAACAGAGGAGACGATGTGAAAGGTTGACATTTGTTATGTATTAGTTACACCTTACAGACTCGCGCAATGGTTTGTATCAGTTCATCCGTACCCCCGATAGTAATAGAGAATACATTGGGTCCATGATAGGATGCGCTGTCTGTACCGTGTCAATACAGCTATCATTCTTGGTCTGTCAGTGCCAGCCGGTGCTCGCAGGTTTACTGCAACATTCTGCAACTGCTCTACAGATGTTACGGGTTTCATCGTGCCCTAAACTGACATGTGTTTTAAGTGAAAGAATCTTGAAAGCTGCTCTACACTCCAATTAAAAAACAAAACGAAATCTGATGAACATTCCAGGTCATTTGTTGATAACTATCACTTGATACCTGGGTAGATTTAGGTCAGAGTTGTGTGGCTTCACCAAGATGCGTGCACTATATGGGAGTCCAATATATACCAAACATGGGTGTACTGAGGTTTCGTCACAATCTGGCTAATCTGGCTAATCCTCGTACCTGCATCTTGCTCCTGAAGAACCGTGGAACTGTTGAAGCTACTTTGAGGAACACCTAGAGGTAAAGTAAAACACGTTCATTAGTGTTAATTATTGATCGTTAATATACGAGTCGGAACTTGGTATCAATTTTATTGTAGAGCAAAAGAAGGCATATAGTAGTATAGATAAACGTGTCCTTATTAAATACTCGTTCATCATTTCCACCCCTTCTAGTAGGCACATTTTAACTTCAAACCAGATATTAATTGTATCAGAGAAGCAGAGTGAGGTCACAATGGCGGAACTCACGACGAAGACGAGCAGTGACAATATGGCGATGGAAGCCAGGTGGAAGCCATGCCCCAGTTGCTCCTCTATCGAATGTCCATCTGATTCACCCCCTCCTCCTCCTTCACCTCCCGCCGACCGTCTGTGTCGGGTAGGGGCGGTGGTGGTAAAACTTTCGTTGGTGCTGCACATCGCAGACGTGTCGTTGATGCCGTCCCACCTGATGAAGGCGTCGACGATCCTGCCGTAGATGTCCTGAACTTGGTGCTTGGACACGCCCTTGAGGTCCGTGGGGTACTTGGTTTCGAGACTCACTAGAAAGCGGGAGGAGACTTCGACATGGTCCTTTATCAATTCTGTGAACAGATAAAGAGAAATAATGAACTCTCAGAGAGCCATGTTTCTAGTCCTAAGTAAAGACGCTATGGTAATTTCTCAAAGTAGAAAACTGATTTATTATTTTTTACATCTAAATGTAAAAAGAAAATTACTTTTAAAAATCGAAAAGGAATTGCCACAAACTGTCTGACAGAGACGACAATGCGACTAGGTGAATGTATTGGCATAAAGTACCACGTTTAACTCACTGCTATGATGCAACACACTGAAAACTGAAGTTAGAGCTACAGGTCGAGGTAGATACTCACTGCCCATGTGATTGAAGTCGAAGGTCAGCTCTCCCAGCACCAGTAGACAGTCAATGACGTTGAGAATGACCACAGCCAGAAGCACGGGCTTACTATGAAGCATGTGCTCCACTGAGTGGCGGAGTCTGGAAGGAAGGAAGTCAATGATTTACAAAAAGAATTATAATTACATTAATATTTGTATCTTCATAACGATTGGTACAAGTATTTAGAATAAAGTGGTGTGTATTATCCAATAACTATCTGTTACACCGCTAAGTTGGAATTTAAAAAATAAATAGAACAATAAAACAAACGTTAAATGAAAATGAATGCAATCGAGAGAAAACATACTGGTTATATTTTGCTCTGTAAAAGACGTTAGTTGAAGGAAGCTAAAGTGTGTATATTTTCTGATTGGGTGCATATTTCGGTTGTAATATTCTATTAAAAATTAAAACTTGGCTCCCCCGCTTTCCGTATTTTTACTTCCTGAAATGCAGTGATTGAAGACAATTGTCTAAAAAATATAATAAATTATGTATTCCTTGGTGCATACTTTTTTTAAGGAAATAAAGTCTCTATAGATCCCCGGCGCCTAATTAACTATAATGGACGAGGTATAGTTTTCAATCGATGTTTGGCTTCGACTTGCTGGACCTGAGGCTCGATCAATCTAGGACGGGAGGTCCCCGGAGGCCCAAGTGAGATTTGTTTATGACAAAACAATGTGTTTACAACATAAAATCAATTATACCCTAGTAATGAGTCTAGTGTCATGCATGTATATGCATGGTGGGTCGGATTGGGTATCAAGTTAATACTTCATAAATCATTCGTATTATTAGGATTTCATAGAAGTAGTCTCTTCTGCATATGCTTACTACTATATTTAGTATGGGTGTCGGTAGTTTAGACGAAATGAGCGTGATGGGTTATTTCAGTCTTGAACGAGTTTTTCAGTGAACACTCCATAATATTAAAACGGTCTAGACATTAGCAATGATGTGGGGGCGGGTGGTAGCGCAGTGGTAGAACATTGGACTTCGGAGCCAAAGGTTCCAGCTACAAAGTTACTTTTCTGACGCGATAGTGATAGGATGCGCTGTCTGTAGAGTGGCAATGCAGTTATCATCCTTGGTCTTGTCAGTACCAGCCGATACTCGCAGGTTTATTGCAACATTCAGCGCTACGGATGTTGCGGGTTTCATCCTGCCCTAAACTGAAAAGTCGTGAAAGAATCTTGAAAGCGACTTAAAACACCAATAAAAAAAATGATATAATAAAACCAGTAAGTAATTAAATTGGCTTCAACATTGTTTCTACCATTTCCTACCAGTCTTTGTTTATGTTCAGTTATGGGTTATATACGACCTTTTCCTGCACAATAATATATGATCACGTGACCGGTATTACTACTTTGAAGACTTGCTGACAACTCTAGAAGAAACAGTGAGCGATCATATCTTTACATGATGAATAATGTGATAATTGTACCAGAACACCACCCGTCGAGTTGAATGCAGGAAACTGCCCGGACAATTCAGCCCCTTAGACCACAGGAATTTTTCTTCTTGATATTTGGTGATAAATAGAATCTCACCTTCGTGTCTTGTAATATCAAATATATCAACACTCGTCGATGAAAGTTATTAAATCCTCTATATCTACATTTAAAAAAAAAAATTGTGTGTTTTTATTTGGGGTTTAAAGTCGCTTTCAAGATTCTTTCACTTATATCACCACTTGTCAGTTTAGGGCAGGAGGAAAGCCGCAACACCCGTAGCGCTCAATGTTGCAGTAAACCTGCGAGCACCGGCTGCTGGTACTGACAAGACCAAGGATGATAACTGCATCCTATCAATATCGCGTCAGAAAGGTAACTTTCGCGAACAATGATGCCGGGCCCCTGGGGCGGGATTTGAACCTGGAACCTTTGGCTCCGAAGTCCAAATGTTCTACCACTGCGCTACCACCCGCCCTGGCAAGTTACAATTGATTTTCTGTATTACATGCTGCACAGTATGACAATCATGTAATAAATCATATCGCGGGGAACTACTACTGCCACGGTGAATCAATTGGACGTGTACAAACTATGTTACAAATGTTCTCTTAATAGAACATTGCTAGTTAGCATATTGGTCTAAATTCCACTTTGATAATATCCTTATCTGGAGTTTAAAAATATGCGAGTGAGTTAGGGGATTTCTTTTCCACAGTATTTCAGTGTGTTACCAATAAACCAAAGAACTACGAATATTGGATTGGATTGATTTAACGCTTTCCATGGCTGTGGGAATATTTCCCCCATACGCGATGACGACAATGTTAGATAATAATATAATTAGACATGTAAGACAATTAAACAAGCATGAAAACGATGCAACTATGTTACAATGAATAAATTACCAGTGTACCAAAGAACAATGAATAACTGTACAAAATGTGTATAAATTTCAACCTAGTCAACCTATGCCAGTAGAACCATTCACCACCAAAGACAGATTTGCAGTTGACAGAACCTTTAGTTGTAGATTCCCTGATTGTACAAGCCACTGTTCTATCACATGACCCATATAAAGATGATAATGTTGCCACTGCTAAAGTGGTGAATTGTTACAGAATCAAACCATTTCTTTCTAATTTTGTTTCTGTGTCCTCGGCTTAGGCTTAAGACATAGTTATTTGATTCCCTGGTTTACAGATTTTTCTGTAGTAATTATGGCATGGGCCGTCAAAGTTATAAAGAAATATAATTTTATATTTTGGTCAGTCGGTCGGGTCAAATATAATAATAATAATAATAATAATAATAATGAGAGATTAAGATAGTCAGTTGATGGCAAATACATATATTTGATAAATATAATTGCCAATAATTGTTATAAACACCAGTAAACCTAAATTGTTCAGATTTGAACACACAATTATATTCAAAGTACTCCTTTTCAATAGCAGTAATTATTATAAACTAGATTTTTGCAACACATGTTTACCAGCAAGCAATCAAATTGGCTTCGACTTTGTGTCAAACATTCACTGCCTGTCTTTGTTCAATGATGGTTTATACAACTTGTTCCTTCACCATTTATTATTATAATGTTCCAAAAGCTATTACATTGTTGGTGGAATATAATTTTTAAAAAAACTATTTCTATTTTCCAAAATGGTAAAAATTGGGTCGGCGGATCCATGAACTAGGGAATCAAATAACTATGGCCTTACACAGATAACTAATGCTCTATGACCAATGGTCTGGCCAATATTTCATTGGTCAATCATACAACTCTCATGACCTCCAGTTAGTAAGTCTTGAGGCTTCCAAACCCAAATTCTTGTTACAAATCCATGGATACATAATCCAACTTGCCGTCAGTAGAAGATCTGAGATGTTCTGGTAATGATATGGCAAGGACCAGAACATGCCTGATATGCTGTGACTCTGTTCTGCAGATCAATCGCTTCATGAATATTCCTCCTACATGTCTGGTAACATTGTCATTGAGCCCAAGTAGAAATGTCATCTGAACAAATTGAGTTAGCATATTGAGATAACAAGACACACAATACATGTGATGTTGCTAATCTGGGTTTTACTGTTATTTGGAATCTGAAACATGGTACCGGAATTCTATTTTTGTCTCATGAAAAACCTTAGCTTATAAGACAGAAGTGTTCATTGACTATGGTAACATTCCAAAATAATTAAATCTACTGTAAATATGAAAGTTGTAAATAAATCATACCTGACCATCATCATCATCATATCATCATCATACTCATCATCATCATCAATGCCAAAAATATCTTAACATTTTGGTATCCTATTGCAGAGAATTCAAGCGATTCTAACACATAATCATTCATAATACTAGTATTACAACCAGACTACCAGAAATATTTACCAATTTAACTTGATTGCCTTCACATGACACTCATTACAACATGTGGAAGGGAAATAATACCAGACATATAATAATACCAGACATAATAATACCAGACATATAATAACACCAGACATAATATTACCAGACATATAATAACACCAGACATAATAATACTAGACATAATAATACTAGACATTTAATAACACCAGACATAATATTACTAGACATATAATAACACCAGACATAATAATACCAGACATATAATAATACCAGACATGTAACAATACCAGACATTCACCACCTCAGTAAACACTGTAACATTAGATATGGAATCCTTTCCACAGAACCACTCCACTACAGACAAATACCATCCTCCAAGCAGACCTGATCACATCCTGATGACAAACGCCAGTGAGACCCACCCTCCCTGGCCACTTGTGTTCTATGTCACATATAGCAGCCTAATCCACAGAGGCAGGTGAGGTGAAGACAAACACCAGGCACAACTGAGAGCAGTAATTATCAGATGGTACCATTGATCGCCACACCATTGTTTATCATGAGACCTAGGAATGAGGCATGGTCACTGGAGGGCAATCAACATACAGCATGGACCCTATGCATTGCATTAACATGCAGTAACACATGGAAAGAACAGTTGTTGTATTATACACCTATCATATTAAAACATAACATGTCAATCTATGAAAAATGTTTGACTTGTTATATTTTAAACTAAGCTAAACAAAATATTAACTGCACAAAAATAAAAGTCAATATATCACATGCAAGCTCTCTCATAATTTGGATAATATTTTACATCTATATCTATTACAATGATATCAGTCTATCTATCTATGATGATTCTATCTATGTTCTATATATAATCAGTAATCTTGCTATGGGGTGAATCTTATAACATAATGCAGCCCGCTGCTGTCTTGCTATGTAATTACAGCAGGAATTTCAATATTTACTCTGAAAGTTTTTGTTCAAGAATCAATATGACGTCCACCACCGGTGAATATTTATGGATTGTCCCACAACCACGTAATGACACAAACATGTACATCTATTTAATTATGCCATGAAATGGGCAGTGAAAGGGAAAACTATAACTGGTAATAGAAAATATTCAAACTATATTAAACAAGATGAATGTAAAAGATGAAATATGACCAATCAATTGCTCATCAATGTGTCAAAAGTATTATATTATATATTGATCTGCACCGCATTAGCATATTTACTGGTGTTCAGGTTATTTAAAAACAAGACAGATGTTTGGACTCCATGGTGTACGAGAGTAACGTGTTCATAGAACAGAAATTGGCTTTCTTGAATCTAGTGTCTCATAATGTTATTGTTGGAACATCAAATTGTAACTGGTTCCTTGATCATGGATGATACTAGGACTGTTGATATTCTTCAATGATATGGATTCATATAGATGTATAGAGATGAATAGAGATGAATAGAGATGTACATAGATGGAAGCCTGTGAAAGTGGAGCACTACACACAAATGTTAGGATCCTAAAGACGATTCTTTGTCGGAGGGTTAACTAGTACGATTCTTTGTCTGATTGTTAACTAGTACAATTCTTGTTATCTAGTACAATTCTTTGTCTGATTGTTAACTAGTTCAATTCTTTGTCTGACTGTTAACTAGTACACTTCTTGTTAACTAGTACAATTCTTTGTCTGATTGTTAACTAGTACACTTGTTAAGTACTTCAATTCTTTGTCTGACTGTTAACTAGTTCAATTCTTTGTCTTATTGTTAACTAGTACACTTCTTGTTAACTAGTACAATTCTTTGTCTGATTGTTAACTAGTTCAATTCTTTGTCTGATTGTTAACTAGTACACTTCTTGTTAACTAGTACAATTCTATGTCTGATTGTTAACTAGTACGATTCTTTGTCTGATTGTTAACTAGTACAAGTCATTGAGAATTCATACGCCTGAGCAATGCGTTCTGTATACGTTTAAGCTTGTCAAGAGTGTGTTGTGGAATGCCATACAAGAGATTGTTGCAGCAATCCAAATAGGATATTACAATTGAATGTGATATTACTAACATTTTGTCTAAATATATGTGAATTTGAACTGTTCTCTGGATGAAACAGATAAAGATGGCATTATTTAATACATTAGTGACTTGTGACTAAATACTAGAAAATTAGTTGACTTAATAACGTATGTTGGTGGCATTGAACAGCAGGTAACTGGACATCTTCGTCTCTTCACAGCATCTGGAATAACCCGAGTTCCGAGGCACTGCCATAAGATATGATACTGGAATGTATGTGACTCTCCTCTGACTGGTCACAGATAGCTAGGAGCTGGCAAACATTCAAGACCAGAACAGGGACGTGTCCTAATAGTGTCCCTGGCCGTGCTAAGCGTTCACTAATGCTATACATCATGCTGGTGATTCAAAGTCATATGCAAGCAATGGTAAATAATGTTATACTTCAGTGCAATGGGTGTTGCAGGTTTCCTCCTCCCTTAAACTGACAAGCCATGATATTAGTGAACGAATTTTGAAAGCGGCTCTCTAAACCCTAATTCAAACAAAAAAATAGAATACATAAAAAAGACTTCATTGAGATTTCTGGACAGCATGATACGGAATAACAATCTACTTCTAATACATGAATATAATAGTAATGAAAGACCTTCCAACAAGTATTAGCATTACGAACAGGGATGAATCATGAATAGAACATGAGGAAGCCAATTTTCTGAAAGAGAAAAAAGAAAACAGCACGCAGTCTGCTGACTGTTGAATATTACGTTTTAACACAACACAATGCCACAAGTACTGTGAATCTATTGAATATTTGCATCTCAATGTGTGACCACAAATAGCTCTCAGCCCAATTGAGAATAAGCTCAGACCAAATCTTAGCAACATTTAATCTGGACAAAAGACTAATGAATATTCCCCTAATATGTCGGCCCGGAGTGCGGAAGGTTGCGGGTTCGATCCCCGGTAACGTCATACCAAAAGACGTTAACAGATGGTATTTTTTGTTCCCCTCTATGAAAGTGTACCACATCTGGTAAGAGTGAGTGAGTTAATTATTGTTTTACGTCACATCGGGAATCTTTCACCCAAACGCAAAGAGGAATGATTAATTATGAAATAAATGCAGCATGAAAGACATGATTGAGAATAAAGAATGATATGCTAACTATTGATGAAAGGGAATACATAGTGTGAATGCAATAGAATTAAGTATGTAGAAGTGAAAGATTCCCGCTGTGACGTAAAACAATAATTCACTCACTCACGCTTACCAGATGTGGTACACTTTCATAGTGTATTTGGATGTACACAAGACTAGAAGACATTTGAGGCAATTCTTCTGATTATAAAGCATTGAACATGCTTCTCAATTCTGCTGTTTATTTTTAAAATTCACTTTAGATTGAGGTCTATTTAAAAATTAAAAATTAAATTAAATCAAAGACAAAGGTACTTTTATGGAGATACACCGGTAGACAGACTTTATTTCACAGGGCATTAATAGTGTTGATACTTCCGCTGTTAAAGACGATCTCTGGCAACATTCACTGATTAGTTTCTATATCATTTTCAGAGATATTTCACTGTTTACAGACTGTGCCTTGAAGGTATACATGTATCTAAACACTTAACACCTTAAATAAAAATGTGGACTGTTTATTAGCTAAAAACCGCAGAAATCGGAATCTCTGTGCACGCACCTTAACTTAAATTTAAGACCATTTAAAGACCTTCAACAGAGAAGTTATGATATTTAAGGCTTTTCAAGGCCTTGAAAACTGATTATTAAATTTAAGACTTTTAAAGAATGTTCAAGGGTACACAGGAACCCTGTTATAATATGGGTAGACAATTGAAAAAAACTTGTGGTGCACACATTGATTTACGTCGCTACAGGCAGATTTCACCCAAACTTTTACATTGCTACAGGCAGATTTCACTTAATGTGATGTGTACATTGATTTACGTCGCTGTGATTTACGTCGCTACAGGCAGATTTCACCCAAACTTGATTTACGTCACTACGAGCATTTTTCACCCAAATGTGACTGTTTAGGAAGGAAAACAGTGATGCAATCAATCCACCATCGCTAACGATGTTTTTATCAGCACAGCATTTTGGTATGTATGTATGAATTAATTAGTGCTTTACATCGCAGCAGGAATATCTCACCCATACGGCATGTAAATATCCTTCAGAACAATACTAAATAAACTACACTGTATTACTAAGAAATAATAATGACCAGAGTGCTGTTAATCACAACAGAAACAACCACATTTTATGCTTTAATTTGGCTGTCCCTATATATATGAACAACGATAATTTTCACTTTTCGTATTTTTCTAATAATTCGAACGGCTACAAATTTTATTATTTTCTCCTGTTCGAACTATTAGGGTAATTACGGTATTCATGTTCTATCTGCGGCATGATATAGCTCCAAGTTAGCTCGAACTATTGTAAAAAATAATAATACAATATAATAAAAATACGAAAAGTATTATGATAAACTGCAAGAACTGTGAAATGCACAAAGACAGTAAGAAAATACTTACACTACTGATACTGTGCGCAGGGACCCTGGGTTGTATGCAGGAGTCAAATATATTGATCCTAATCCTCATCATGTCAGTTTCATAATCCAGATCTACACCACTGTAATCTTCGACAGGAAGAACAAAACATGGATTTCCTCAGCATAATTTCCTCCATTGTTCTTGTACAGAAATCGAGTGATCAGACACCTCAGTTTCACCATGTCGGAAGTAAGCTAGTATGTCAGAAGTAAGCCAGTATGTCAGAAGTAAGCCAGCAATGTGGGGAGGAATGGGAAACACTCATGGGAAAGCATCCTCATATTTTCGAGAGCTGTATGGAAATGAAAAACGGTTTGCAACATTGATTACATTTCCACTGGCTATCATTGCAAATCCCATATGAATATTTCAATGAAATGTATGAGGTTCTCTATCTGCAATGTATACATACCATTCTGTGTCACACCGAGAAACAAGAGACTGTGCACACACAGTAAACCCTGATAGTGGAAAGAATCAACATTAACAATTCAGTCTCTGGTATAGTATCCACTTTCTGTAAATTCGTTGTTGGCAGAAACCTTAGAGTGTGAACATAAGCACATTGGAATTATCCAAATGGGGAACACAATGAACTGAAATTTGAAATCTGTGTCCAAAATGGTCAACCGATGGCGAGTTCCTGTCAAAGTCTACAAAATCCAGGATTACTGTTTGTGTTCACTCCCAATAGAAGTCCACACAAACATTGCCTGTGTCTCCATCAATCTTGCAGCATAAGAAGTCTTTTGTCAACAGGTTGAGACAAGCACAATCTGATGGCCTACTATACTATTTCTTGACACAAAGATAAAAAAAGAACAGTAATTCTTTAGGGGTTGTCGTCACATAAATATTGATTGTTTCATTTGAGTACATAGATTACCAATCTCACATCTGGCTCCTGTATTAGTGCTCATAGAACTGCCAGCTGTCCAGATGAAATATCCACCACCACATGCTCAAGTCTCAAACCTAAATCAATAGTGTGGAACTTACAAAAAAAATATGTAATTCTCGCATGAATGTAACTCCCACCAATCACCGTTGATGTCAAAGGTCTCCGCTGAATTCCTGTTTCGTTCTCAGGCACAGTGATGTTTTCCCATCTGAGCCATTTCAGAAGCGGGGAAACTAAAAACAGACTCTCTCCCCGTGGAGTTCGTCTATCAATATTCACGCTTCGACCAATTCCACTGTGACTGTGTGAATCAAGTATCAATGGTTACTACCGGTATCTGGTGGCCGTCTCAGGACAGACATGCAGTGTCTGAGTCTTCCACTCAGTTCTGTCCTCTGCAACACATTAACGCGTTAACTGCAACTCTACGCAGCTCCATGCATTCACAGCCTAACTACCCATAACCTACGCCACTCACTGTCCAGGCATTGATATCAGCACACCCATGACTATTTCAGTCGTCTTGTACATTACTGCTCAGTGCCAGTATTCGCTCAGTGAGAGAGAGAGAGAGAGGGCTTCAAACAGAATCTTTTGTAAGTAATCCAAGCCTAACCAGCCCTAATCTGTTTGAAATTCCCCTTCAATATCCACACCGGTGTTACCAATTTCTGGTTGCAAAATATGAAAGCGATGTCATAAAGGATTTGTACAACAGACAGCTCGGACATTGACAGCTTTTTACAAAATATAGTCCATGTGTATTATAAGTAAAATTTGGACTATCATTTTCATAGAGATCACCATAGTTGATGTCCATCAAAAATTCCCGTCTTGTAACAGGAGTTCTGATTGACATGAAAACTTACACATGGAACTAATAAACAGTAATCTGCATCACAAATCATAACATCACAACATTTGTCTTGATATTTAGTATGGTGATGGTTTGCATACAGGATTGAAATATTTAGTAAAACAAAATAGGTTTGATATTTTGTTTCATGGTATATTGTTTCAATACAACAAAATGACATTAATTAAAATAAATAAATAAATCAAACTGAATATCATTTAATTGAAAATCGGTTTAATGATGTTTTCCTATTGAATATTTTGATATGTCTGATAACAACAATAACACTTAGCTAAACAATGTTCATGTGAAGAACCGACATATTTGTATTTATAAGATACTACATTGCTAATATATTTCTCCAGGTTCTATTTGAAATGCAGAACAGAGCTCACAACCAGTGGTGATGTAATAATTTACAGTTTGCGGAAACAGCCATAATGAGCAATGAAGAAGCTTCAAGAATGAAATAGTTTCCAGTTGCCAGAAAGGGAACAAAGACAATTCTGCAATATTTGTGAGAACAACTTAGGAGCATTCTGTATATCATCATCTAAACTTCTTCCAGAACAGTCCCTGGAGCTTGTTTCTGTTTAATCCTAGTAGTGTTCAGTCATTTGACTTGATGATGGCACTCTGTGCTGACACCATTCCTCTTGCAGAATTCTGATAGAAATGAAAGACCTAGATCACATGGCTGTTCCTTTGAGACTTGCCAAATTTCGGAGTCATTCAGCACTTGCCAGCTTGAAGATTAATACTTTGACACAATCAGTAAACTCTTGGGGCATTCTTTGAACCCAGAATTTGTGTAAATTACACAAAATTAGGCAGCAACTCTTTCTTGTGTTGAATATCACATGTGAAAGATTTGTCCTTGCCATCAATGTCAAAGTAATGGAGTATCGGCACTGAGGCGGTAATCTGCTTCTCAAACATTCCTGGCAGCTCACGTTACTCCATCAGAAGAACCACTACAATGAAGGCATGTTTATGATCATTGGCTGCAAGATAAATTTTGATGATCTTCCACACCTAATGGATCATGTCTGCGTTGTGATGAAGTTAACATACTACCATCAAAATGTCCCAAGAAAATTGTGTGAGCAGAAAAGTTGAATGTTCAAGCAATGAAGAATTCCTGTAAATGCCAATCAGATGTCTTAGAAAAATATTGATGTAACTTATTCCAAAGTTTATTTGAGACTATCCAATGAGACTAGATTAGTCTGGAATTGCCTATGTCAAATCACCCAACTGTATATGCAATCGTTTCAAGCATTTATTGTCCAAATTGATCTGTAGTTCTGAAATTATTGTGCATCATCTACGCAAATCAATGCTCTCCGAGCGAACTGTCACGGTTGGAAGCACATCATTCCAGCACATTGTTTGAGTCAACTACTTCATTCACAGTCAAGCTTGTTATAGGTACCAATAAAGATAACACATAAAAAAGATCAATAAACTCCATGGAAAGTATACATAACAATCCATGATTCATTGCTTGCAGTTAAACTCCAACCACTAGTGTATTAAATTACATGACATCAGGTACAGTACATCACATGGTTCACATACGTAATTACAAACTAATTTCTTGCTTTATGATCACCCAATGAAATGTAAAATGGACGTCATGATCACTCATCGGATATCTCGAGTAGTTCAGGAAATTTCAGCTCCACTCATGAACACTCTTGGCTGACAATTCCTTGTACTAATGTCTGATGTCTTAACTGTAGTGACATTACCATTCCCATCTGGGCTGCATTTTATCTAAAGGGTTGTACTAGTAGCAAGGGCCTAAATCAAGTTTTACATAATTTCCTGCTAGTAAAATCATGGCATATGCACTGATTTAGGCCCAGACTACAGTACGACCCTTTCGTGAATCCATGCCTGCATCTATACGACATAATATGGTTATTTTGAAAATGTTGACCTTTATTCAATTCCTAAACTTGACATTACTGTAATGCAATGGAAAAATACTCTACGTCATTCTGTTGGCACATCAGATAGTCTATGATTCCATCACAAGTTGTGCCCAGGTTTATCAGCCTGTCTTGTTCACACCGACTGAGCCCACCAGTAATCCCATCAGGTAGGGAGGCATTCAACAGGAATGTGTCCTTGGTCTCTATTGAGTAACCAATTATCCACAAGTTCTAATTGAGTAACCAATTATCCACAAGTTAGAACTGTCTCCACAATTATTCACGAGATAAAACAAGTACCTCAAATGTCGCACTAGATGTGCTCTAGGGTCTGTCCTTCAGGAATTTGAACCTTACACAGAAACCCTAATGACGTGGCGAGGCAATGGAAGGGAGCCAAGTAAGACGTACAATTAACCTCCCAATGAGGAGAAGGGGCAAGTGAACACATCCTTCAAATAAAAATTCCATCATTGATCATACAGTTCTTATCATGGCAAATGGGTGAAGTGAAATCCCCACATCATTCGCTCACTGGTACAGTTCTTCAATTAGAAAATACATTAATCTTAGTCGAGCTTCTTGTCAAACTGTCCTCGTGTATACTGATGAAAAAGATGCCACAGTGACAGTTGTGTATTGTAATAAACTAGAGACTGTGATCAATGCCTTACATCTTTCCTACTCCCTCTTGAGAGTCTGTTACAAACAGTTTGTGGGGGCAAGTTTCATCAGTCCAGATATTGAATCGTGCTAGACATAAATATCAGGGATTAATTGGCCAGATAGTATTAGTATGGTGTGAGAGCCTTCAAAGAAAGTCAAATGGTCATAGGATTTAAGGATTTAACAAAAGGGACACATTCTCCTTTGAAAAGTAGGTCTGCCTTATCAGTGTGGGGCATTGTCACAACATACACAGTACGTCATCATGTAGTGTGCACATCTGGTTTCTGTTCCACAGAATGAGTGTAGCACTTGGAGAGATGCAACTCCCAATATATGTATACAGGTTAGAACTCAGTGCTATGATTCTATTATCAGTCTGATAATGTCAGAGGCCATTGTAAGAATTGAGTTGAGTAATCTGTGGTAAAAGGAATAGACTACATGAACAGAACTCATTGAAACATTTCAACTCAAAATAATAAAGTATGTATATCCATTTCTTAAACAATTGATATTAACATACATGTACAAGTCAGATATTTATTGTACAAACATACCAAACATAATTAAGAAAGATGAATATATTTCTTTTATTGTTGAATGTAGGAAATAGATTAAAGGTGACTAAATGTTCAAGTCTTTCAAAACATTCTGCGAGTAATGTGACCCATAGCACCTTCTTCTAACCGTAACCTTCTCCACGCTGGAGGCAACCGGAGATGCCCTAAAGAACAGTGTCTGTGTCAATAGCAGGGAGAGGGTTAAATCTCTAAGGCACAAGTTTACAGTATTATCATTATACAATAATAAACAATTAAAAAGTAACTAATGTACCAATTAATAAAATGATGATATCACTGGTTATGACTATAATAGAAAGTTAAGACAGCGCAGTTATTCCCCTTGCACCACTTACTATTAGGCATATGTGTCACTTATCATAGATCATATTTAAACTTCCCATTCCTGCAGAATTTCTGTATAAATTGTTAAATGTCATGTCATAAATTACTAATGAAAGAAATCTACCTATTGAATCACATACATCAACAAATCATTTCATGGAAATGCTCTTAAATAGTAGAAGTGATTGGTTGATTTGGGGTTTAAGAGTTGTTTTCAGGGGTCTTTAACTGATACATATGTATCATGTATTGGCATGTTTTGTATGCACATACCTTGCTTGATGGTTATTAAAAATACATGAAGCATATAACAATTTAACTTTTAATTAACTTTTCATTGATGTATTTAAATGGTAATATTTCTTTTCATTAAAATGAAATATTTACTTGTGAATATAATATAAAAGTGGTAATTCCACGAGCTTTAGTAGTCAGAAGATTGCATGCATTCTAATATATTTATTTTTATTTTCATGTCATGGTTGATAGTGTAATAAATAGAATATTAAATGAGCTTTCATGTGATAGAATGTACATAAAACTCGTAAATAGTTTTGGTATCACTATTGCTAGTCAAATACCAAAACCAATCACTCAGTATTCTCTATATTATGATGCATTTAAAATAAATTCTCCTTTATGGAGGCTGAAAGTACTTTACTTTACCATATACTGTATAGTCTCCAATAGAAATGTAGAAATATTTTTAGAGGTAAAAAAACCTGATGAACATATATGCTAAATGAGTGTACTTTGCATTTCTAGCTTGTACGCAGTTGAAAATAATGGTCTGCCTGTGAGTGTATGCCATGATAACACAGTGTTGGTGGTGTGGCACATGATAACACAGTGTTGGTGGTGTGGCACATGGTCCCATGCATTGCACGGCTGACTGCTCAGGTTAAAGTGAAGCACGTTCTAGCTTGGCTGGTTTGTGGATGGGTGACTGAGAACCTGATCGTATCTAGGATTCGTTCCTGCCCCACACTGAATCACAGGCTGAAAGACTTGTGGTGTCACTTTGGGAAAGTGGCTTAGTTCGATAATGCCTCTGTTCACCCAGCAGAGAATGGTCACCCGAAAGGATGAGATGACCATTTGAATGATAACCCTGTAGCGCCTTGAACGGCAGCTTGGGTTGTATGATCCCCAGGGAGTTGAGAAGGATATTGAATGTACACAGATCCATTGACCGGGGTAATAATGCGCTTCGAGCATGCATTAGCATGAAGGCATGCGCTATATAAACTGCCGGAAGTCTCCAAGCCAATCAGAGCTTGTCTGCATGTCGGTGATGGTAACTGAACAGCAGCCAGAGTGCATACACCGACACAATGTATAGCAACATCTACTCTAGACTATGTTCGCTTATAGCATTACCTCAGACAGCGGATCTGTTCATCCGCAAGCGAGCACTTGTTCCGTTAACCTGATGTAGAGGAAGAGATCGTCCGTCATAGATATTGAAGTAGTATGGATAAGTTTATTTGTCCCAAGTAAAAGGCCACATACCTACAGGACGGACATACCATATATGTAACATAGTACAAAATATACACGAATTACTTAAAATAACATGTATGAACATGTATATTGGATGAATAGTAAATAATTTTGCACTACACTGAAAAATTATCAAGAGGTATTACAATAGGTCTTGCATCTTCAGAGGTCATACACTATCATTTGTTTCGGGCGGGTGGTAGCGCAGTGGTAGAACAGTTGGACTTCCAGGTTCAAATCCGGGGGGCCCGGCATCAATGTTCGCGAAAGTTACCTTTCCGACGCGATATTGATAAGATGCGATGTCTGTAGAGTGGCAATGAAGTTATCATCCTTGGTCTTGTCAGTACCAGCCGGTGCTCGCATGTTTACTGCAACATTCAGCGCTACGGATGTTGCG
>JAUTBT010030560.1:0-18947 GCA_032361225.1 Lepetodrilus schrolli | reverse complement strand
CCGGGGCGGGATTTGAACCTGGAACCTTTGGCTCCGAAGTCCAACTGTTCTACCACTGCGCTACCACCCGCCCGATATAACATGTAACACGGATACTAAATGTAAGGGTGACGTTGTTGTATCCTGCTATAATATATCATCACTGTAACTTCTGGAGACTAAAACCAAGCTCTCTCGTGTTTATGGGGCTTGTGATACCTCGTGAGCATCCCAATATGCAACATTGCTTGCATTCATTGGTTTAAATAATTAGATAGATTCAATGTTCAAACACATATCTCTCTTGCCACTGACACTGTAACCTAAATGCACGGCACCTGAAAATGACCTCATTGTACCTTGATGTAACCCGCATACATATTTCTATCCAACTTGCCTATTATACGAAATCATTTGTCACTTAATGACCATACATGCTGCACTTAATGCATGTATTCTATAATCGATATTAAGCTATTCGCAACATATTTCTCAAAGGCGAAATTTAACATATTGAATGAAGCGCGAGTTAACGTGAGCTGACTGTAAGCGCATCCAAGCAGCATTTGTCAAGTTAACCCTTTCGTAAATTGTTTGACATACACGCTACAGTTCAATAACACAAAAGCAACAGATTAGCACCAATGGGATGGCAAGAGTTAATGTATCCAGAAGAGGGTCTGATGGGAGATGATGTGACAATACAATAACTACTGGTTGTGACTACATGTACTGGAGCGTGAACACCACAGTGTCCTCCTAGTCAGACCAGCTATATACTGCAGCAGTTCCCAGCTGGGAGTCTTTTCCACTTTCAGTCTGAGGGTTTGATTCAGCCCGATCCACACCCACCAGGCTTTAAATAAGCCACGACTATCGACTATCGACTATCGACACACCCACTGCTGATGGGGGTGCACCATCATACAGCTGCAGGTGGACATGGAGGACTGACGGAACTTGTACAACACCGACGACGAGGTACCATCATCACTTAGCTAATGCCAAATAAATTGTCCTCCATTTGAGTAAAAATCACTCTAGCATAAACTGAATATAGATCAACATTTAAATACTAAAGAATCTGTCAACAGTTCTGTAGTAGAATAAAAGCACTCAGGATCTATATACTTACTCAAACTTGACAGTGGAAAGAAGTAAGTCACTGTAGTCTAGTGCACAGTCAATGTGGCAGTCCAGTAAGTAGAATGTGCACACAGACTGCAACACCTTGTATGACACTGTAGCCGGCTCTATGCTGGCACAGCATCAATAAGCCTTCGATAGTGACCTGGCCTTGAACCTGTGCTCCACCAAAATGGGAACTAGTGTACCAAGGTCTAAATACATGTCACAGTTTCTGTGGCTCATAGTACAATCACCCTGGGACGCATTACATGTGGGAATTGGTGTCGGAGTTTCATATTTTCTTGTGACAGCTAGTGTTGGGATACATTTACCTTGAATGGTGAGCTACTTACACCGAGTCATTTTCTCTTTCATTAACTCTTGTGTAATACATAACGATATCTTTATCATGTTTTAGGCTCTAGGACTAGACAGAATAAGAATGTAACTGAAGAAATCAGTAAAATGGCAGCACAATCTCAACTTCTATGCTTTAGTGTTGACATTCATAAGCTAGTCACAAACATTTGGGAACAACTGTTATGATCTATCCTTGACTCAATCGCATTGTCATTAAACATGTCAAATACGCAAAAAAAATACTGCAATCGCCAAGTTCTACAAAAATTAGTTTAATTAGTTCCAAGATGTTTTCCAATTTCCAAAGTACTTTTCTGCGCAAAGCACAACATGCAATTAAATTGTGCTTAACATTTAGGTTTTCTACTACCCACTATATGTACCGTATTTAAAATAATTAGATATTGTCGAGTTGTTTTTGTTTTTTGACAATTCTCACTGAATGCATCTTACAATACTTGCTTCAAAATCAAATATTTTGGCGTTTCTTCATTAAAATTCTTATGATATACAATAACCTGAGGTATAATTGTCTAGTATCTATGTTCCATAAAGTGCCAAATGATCAACTTCTGTCTAGTATACGGTCCTTGAACACAAGTCAAAATTTACATCTAAAACAATTTTATAATCTTTTCATTTTTATCATGTATTTTAATATCTTGTCAACTCTAATTTTGCTTGAAACTTTTCTAAACTTGAAGCTTTTCTGAACTTGTACATTTTTTATTTTCCAATTTGAAAAGTACAAAAGTAGATTTACATATCTTCAAATGGGTACAGTAACTACAATGGCCAATAGGAACATGGCTTAGGTATTAGAAGAGAAATGGAAAATAAATTGAGGGGTCCAGATTGGCAAATTATATATATGATCTCATATGAATGGTCATGTACAGTATTACTGAATTTATTAAACAAGTTGGTAAAACTGAACAAGGCTTTATTTATCACATAACTGTAGAAAATATTGTACAAACACTATATAGGCAAGTATTTTGGGAACTAGGTTAAAGCATGCAGACAAAATATAGTTCCAAGTAAAGATGTAAATATTAATAAATGTGATTGCATATTTAATTGAAGAAAACTTTTACTTAATATTCGACAAATTAAGTCCCAAGACGAAGCTCGAAAATGTCCAAAAAAGACTGACTTCGCGTACGAATACAATTATAATAATCCATTGTGTTATTGCACTAGTGAAAATATATATATTTATAGCATAGGTGTATTACACTCCCAGACCCTATGTTATGTGATAAATATATATAATTCTGGAAGTTTTTATGTTCATTATCATATTCATATTATCTGAAGGCATGGGTTTGTTGTTGTATATTATAGGTTTTAAAGGTATACAATCATGGTTTGCTGACATAGTTGTATAGACAAATCAAACTAAATAAGTATATTAGGCAACAAGCTACATTTTCCACATGTCCCACTAGTTTTCAATATTTTCATATTTAAAAAAATAATTTTAATCTCCATCTAGATCTATTAAAGGTTGTGAGATTAAAAAATAATAAAATATGAAATATGGAAAATATAGATTGTTGTCCAGTATACTTGTGTAGACAAATCTAATGTACATACGTTCAGGAAAACTACATTTGACCTTTGACCATGGAATATATCAACAAACCATACTTGTATGCCTTTAAAAGCTAGTTTTATTTCACTAATCATGGTTGGTTGACTCGGGTCATTGGTCATAGCAGGAGGAAGCATGTGCAGAGAATCTGTAAATCTGTAAATCTGTAAATCTGTCAGCAGTGCAGCCTCTTCTAGCCAACCCCTAACAGTAACCAGGGTGACCACAAGTGCATGTAGTCATATTGCCTTCTTCCATCACATCAGCTCTGACTAAATTCTGTAAAAGATTAAATTATGCCGAGCTCCCTGGGGTGGGCTTGAACTTCAAATCAATAGTCTGGTATAACAACCACTGTGTAGTACTGACGTCCACCTCTCCCCTACAATGGTTTGAAGGTCATCTGATGGGTCTAAAGTATAGCCAAGATTTTGTGCAAATTCATGCAAGTGGATGCATACTTTGACCAATGTAGTCTGGGATAACATAGACATACTGCAGTGGCATTAAGAATAATTAAATCAATCGTATTTTTAAATAATTCAATCGATCAAAAATATCATTAAACAATAATTCAAATAATCATTCATATGTCCGACGATTATGGCTATAATACATCACAATTGCCATGCAACTAAAAATCTGTACCGGTATTTTAAGAAATCATGTTTGTTTTCATGGTGCCATGAACATTGCACATGATGAAGGTAGTGAATGTGACCAAATTCCATTTAGAATAAATAATATTCCGAAATTTTTCTTCACAATTTGTTTAATTTCATAATATGAAACATAAAATTACATCATGTTTGTATGGGTATGCTGGGGTTTTTTTATAGCATGCATCCCAATGGCAGTTCTTAAACGATTTGCCCACCATGGAAGATAACTTTTAAATTTTAAAACAAAAATAAATAGGAAAGTCACCATTTCTGCACTATATCAATGAAAACATTGGTGTTGTGAGGTCGGTCACAAATTACTCACAATATGGCTGATTCTGCAAGTATTTACATTTACTTACCATGCTTCAACAAAGATTTTCACAGATATACATTTTCTGCAATCTGTTTTATAACAGACATTTGTAATGATGATGCACTTTTCCATCTCTCGACATGATGAAAGCAACCGGAGATGCCCTAAAGAGTATTGCTCGTGCTTAATCCAGCAGGGAGAGGGTTAATAGTCTTAATCATGAAACAGTCATCAATAAGAAGTATTCTACACATTATAAAAGTATTGGACTTTCTCACCGATCCCCCTTTTCCACGCATTGGCATCCTGGGTAGTTGGCCAGTAGAACCTGGTTTGGCAAGTTGCTGTGCCATCTGAAAAATAATAGATTGAACAGGCCCTGTAACAATATCATATCACTTTGATATTTATTATTTAATTCTTGTGTAAATTTGTTTAACTATGTTTGACGGACAACTGTCGGAAATAGCATTAGCATTTGTATGTTGAAAGGCACATCATTGACATTTGACATCTAAATTCTAATACAAAAAATAAAGATTTAAATAGCATGTTAGTACTACCAGTGTGTTTCAACTTTAAAAAATGACAGACCAATTCAGACAATAATTACACCCAACAACTAGCAAGTGTATCATAAACATGCACCTGCACTCAGTGACACTGACACACCTGTATACACATGACAAGCACATGTGTCACGTCACTATAATCAACAAGTAAAATTTTAACTGTTCACCAAAATTACCACTTTGTTTCCTCTTATTGTATGCCCACTCATGACGACAATATAGCAATAATAATATAGCAACTTAAAAAAATATAGTTGGATTCAAGTAAGTAAATTGTATTTATAGTCTAATCAGGCTGTATATATTCCCTGGATCAGACCGCGCATCCTATTCATGCCAAACGTCACACAATGTAACGACCTTGAAGGCATTACAGTAATACTATCCTAACAACAATGTATTGAACATATGATATTTGTTGCAAATATATTGCAAGTAAAAAAGCAGATCGAGGTGCATTACCATTCCCGATAATAGTACATAATTAATTTCTCTTGTTAATGTCTAAAATATGCAGTATTTAATAAGTGGGTCATAGACAAGAAGTAGGCTAAAGAACGTATTATGACAAGTGTTTGGGTAAATAGCATTTGCCAAGGCCACTGATATATCGTAGATACGCCACCCCAGTTTAATATTTTTTATCTTACTTCTTTACAGAGGCGGCGTTTATGAATTTTGATCGGGTGTACACGATTCACATAGCCATATGCGTAAACAAAAATTTAACTGCACTATATTAGTATACAAGGCATATTATGTCGACGACGAAGCGGCACCGGCGTCATAACGGCCTCAGCTGGTCACACAAGGTCGAACGGAAGAAATATTCATATGCTGCCGATTCTACAGACAATCAATACACGGGAATGGCTAGCTCATAACACCACTAATATATAAATATATATATATATATAAATAAGATAAACAATAAAGGAGATTTACACCAAGTTAAATGTGGCGAAATAATAATGCCGATTTTAACATTCAAAATTAAATTTCTAGTTTTGTTAAGCGTGTTACCGTGATCTAGATTAGATTCACGATTATATATTCACAATAAGTAGGTCTAGAAACTACATAATAGTATGTTTTCACCTTTGTTTGGTGCCAAACTGATCCCACTTCCCGTTCAGTATGCAGACTGCGAACACACACTTTGGTAATGCACGGTCCCGGGCTATTTTCGCGAGCCAAATATGGACGGTAATTTTATTCTTGCCCTAACCGTGCATCGTGTAATGTAGTAATTCCGGTGTCTTCGGCTCGGGAGTGTGTCAAAGTACTTAATGAACTTCCATATTTTGAAAACAGTTATAAAAGGTGGGTAGCATGGGATTTGAAGAGGGGAAAGGCTGTGTAACAGTAATAATGTATGTTTAATTTAATTCAAACTAAACAAAGGCTCAAAACTATAAGAGTTAATTGACATTCTCAGCAACGTAGTATATTTTATGTTACACATCGGTCATAGGCCAGTATACCTACGCAGTTTGCTCATATACTAAATTACGAATACATCATATAATATAAAACAACAAAAATAGACAGTTAACTATATGCTGTACATAGCATAATAATTCAATAATTAGTCGCAGTTCTCGAAGAGTATTTTTTTTATGAAACATTGCCATAGTGGTACGTTAATTCTTTTATGACTACGGGTATGAATGTATCACCCAATATAGTGGCATTCACAGAAGAACAGTAGAACAACAATATTATTCTAAAGTAGATAATATTTTACAACTTCGCTTATTGATCAAGAATGACTATTTTGCATAGTTATTCTACTGCTGACAAATATTCTACCAGTAACATCCAATCAGCAGCCGTTCGCGTCCGTGGGCTTGTAAATTTCACCCAAGACTGTTCTTTTCGGTAAATTGACAAGTGAGGTACAATATTTATACCTTACATATGAGTATATTGCTTTAGCTACATTGTTGGGCGATAAATAGAATCTCCACCGAATGTCTTTTGATATCAATGCTATCCTACTCGTTGATAAAAGTAATCAGAATCCAATGTCTCTGATGTTATCAACTTGTAGGATAACATTGTCATTGATATCAAAAGACAATCGGTGGAAATTCTCTATATATCATAGGCTTATATGCTGCTTAGCGCTCAGGATTAAAGGGGTAAAGCAAGGACTGGTCGGCTCGGAATCAGTATACTGTATATCTGAGTGGGGTATCCATGTTCTATCTGCGGCATGTTATATTCCATTTGAGCTAGCTAGCGTGTGGAAATCCAGACTAAGACAAGAAGTACATATGCATGCAAGCTATGATGTGAGTGAAACAATCTTAAAAGTGGCTATAAACCCCAAATCAACCAACAGATTTATTCCAGTAACTGTATATTATATGAACAAACAGTAGACCCTGGCTCTGACCCTGACCCTGACCGAAGTGTAACATATACATGTGCAGCTGTGACTATGTCAAGGCATATTAATTATTTTTCAATAGACAAATAAACGCCGTTTTAAGATGGACGTAAAGCACGAGTTCATTCATTTGAGATATTTTATGAACGCTTTAAAAGAATAAGCCGTGGGGAGCGACATTAACCCTCACCCTGCTGGATTATGCACAGGTACAGTCCTTTAGGGCATCTCCGTTGCCTTCAGCATGGAGAGGGTTAATATAGGATATTAACATCCTGCTTATCAATGCCCCCCCCCCCCCTTTCTCATGATCAGCTGTTATGTGTATCACAAGAATAATAATTGTTTAAATAATTGTGCATGTTGCTTTCAAGTACTAGTATCTCAATACTTCACCTGCAATGACCTCATTATACCCACAGATCCCAGATTTTATTCTAAATTCGTATACTAGTCTAGTAGGCCTATATCATGCACACTGGCAACCATCCTTAGTACAAAATTGTCACATAACATGTCTTGTTTCAATAGTTTACTCAGGCAAAATCGTGTAGCGGTAATGCATGTAAATATGTTCGCTGGTTTTGTGGACACTGGGCTGTATTGCCGTTTGTAAGAAACACTATACAATTAATTTAGAAGCATGCTTACATTCGACACACTAGCCTACACATTGCATTGAACCTTCTCGATTTGCCCTCATTCAATTGGAGGCCACAAGAAATTAACGTCCCCAGATGAGCGACTTGTCATAATTTGATGAATACTGAACTGTTCCCCATTTATGCATATCCAAATATCTCTGAAAATGCCAAAGGGCATAATAACCCGTTGTCCCACACTTACGGCATGGTGTGCAATCTTCCTGTATCCCGGTGCGATTGGCTGGCTAAAATACGGTACGTTATTTCATTGGTTATCAGTCAGTTCTTAAGATATTCCTCGCTATGTAGTTCAACCAATGATACAGGTTTAATTTGTCGAGACTTACAATCGCTTCTTTCATGTTTTATCTGTGCATATCAATGCCACTTCATTGGGGTTTTTTCCTGTGCTTTTCATGGCTTGCATCATTCAAAATTATCAGCAGTGATGCAAGACTTTAAGGTACATGTATTGAAATTGATAGTACTCAAAATCAGATTTAATATATTTCTCTTTTATAATAAATGTTGGAAAATTCCGTGCCAAGATATCAAGACAAACATTACGATAATCTTCAATTCCTTGCAACTTGCAAGTTATTTTGATCTTTGTGTTCACAGAAATTGTAATACAAAAGACAACAACATGCTCTCAATAGTCTATAAAAATTTATTGCAGCAACAAAGAGTAACAAATGTGTTTTAAATGACACCATGTTCCAGGGCTTGCACCTTCCAATACACTAGCACTTGTCAACAAGATTTATTTACTTCCATGTTAAATACTGCAGGTAATTTGTTTTAGTCCATTTTTTTTAATAAGAGGCAATACCGGGAAATGTGCAAGATGGTCTTTCTCCAATGACATCTGATAAATTTGAAACAAACCTCTGGAATGAACAAATTAGTGCATTACTTCGCAGCGGGAATATTTCACCCATACGCGAACAAACCTCTGGAACATGGTGTATACCCACAGCATAGTTAACCTAAACTCCTTCTTGGCCTAGGTAGGGAGATGCTATTCTACGCAGGATTGATGCCTGTGGGAATGGGGCCTAAATGCAAAGATGGTCGTCATCAATAATTTTTGAACATTAAATACAATAAAATGTTCAAACGGGGTAGAATAGCTCCTGGTTGCTAGTTACAATTGGTGTTAAAAATTCTAATCAAACACTGAATAAATGTACAATAATTTACATTGCCGCAATGCTTTCCTTCTCTACTTTTATCATTTCTAGGTCACAACCTATTAATTAACACATGCCAAATTAATTTGAAGAAAAAAAACGGGACTTTTTCCTAAGTGTATGGTTTGCTTCATTGGTCATAGCATAACAAAAGAAACTGGTGACAAAAATATACAGAACTCTGAACAAAGATCAAGACTAAAACGAATCACTCCAGCGGCCTTGATCAACCTGAATCTGTTTGCTGTGCTGATTTGTAAGATAAAGATGGACGATTGCTTCAGTGACAAATTCAGGCATCTCTCTCCCTCTCACACACACAAGCACATGTTGGTCTCCGTGAATTACGAGTCAGTAGGCTGAATGATAGAACATTGTACACTGCAATGGTCAGGCATCTAGATGAGTAATGGTATGTACAGTGAGGGCGGGCTGTCCAGTACTTACAGTGGGACAGTCCAAATCTCCAAAATATTCAGTCTATCGTGAAGCAGATGTCCATTTCTTGTCAACTATTGTGTCTCCCAAAAATCAAAAGTTATTTTTGTGTTGTTATAAATTTGTTATCTTTTTACCAATAGAAATCGCTCTAGACGTTTTCTTTTGCATCCCACTTTTGGAGATGGATGCAACATGGCACAAGAGCACAGGAATAGAACCAGCTCGAGGAAATGGACAATGCAACTGTTCCCATCTGTAATGGCCACCGATGTGGCGGGATGTCAAAGGTCAACACACTGTCAGTCACATGACAACACACACACTGCCTACGCGTCTTCCTCCTCTTCGTCTTCGTGTTTCCGCTTTTGCCCTCGAGCAGCAGCAGCAGCAGCAGCAGCAGCATCTTCATCTTCCTCCTCATCCTCATCTGGAAAATAAGAAATGTTGCCGCCGTTAAAAATAACCCAAGTTTCAGCAACACATAGAATGCATTGAAAATTATAAAACATTTTGGATACAGTTAAAGTGAGGTTTAGATCCACTTAACTTAAAAACCCAAAGTTCGTCAACATAAAATATATAAAAATTAAAAGTTTAGAGCCACGTTCAAGATTACTTCACTCATATATCATGGCTTGTCAGTTTACGCTTAGAGGAACCTGCAAGTGTTTCAATAAACTTCCAACAGGCCGATACCGACTAACCATGGATGATAACCGTCATTCGAGTATGCAGAGATAATCTCTCGACAATCCAACAAGTAAACATACCTTCATCATCATCTTCGTCATCGTCCTCGCCTTCAACTCCCTCTACCACAACATTGTCATCGTCGTCATCTGCATCGGGGTCGAAATCCTCCTCCTCCTCGTCATCGTCCTGAAACAAGACACGTTGACATCACAGACTGGCATTACAGACCGAGACATTTACTGGTATGAACTTGTATACTGTATGAATATTGTTTTTTTTATGCTTATAATATAAGTATGGAGAATCCCTAATGTAATACGATGAAGGCAAAGAAATAAAGAAAAAATAATGGACGAGACTGAATACATCAGTGACATGTTAGGTTAAGCATTTAAAACTAACAATAACATAAATCTACAACAGAGAATTAGTAATTAGTAACATAATTACTAAGGCAAGTCAGAAAAGTACAAGAATCATGTTGATCATAGCCCAGTACTCTAAAATCTCATCATGCTTGCCACCAATAATACTCCACAATTGATAGAAAAATAACTGTTGCATCAATACAATGGTTTACTGTATTTTTTGGAAAGAAAAAAAATCTCCCACGGGGTTAAGATTCATGAACTTGTGATGTCATCAACCCAAATTGCTTTAGTGCTATAGAACAAAAATAATCCCATTTCCATGCACAAATAAACCTTTCACAATTAGGATAAAATGACCATGAAGGAGATTTTCAACATACAATAAAACAGATGAAGCAAACATAAAATATATCTACAGACGTATCCGTTTTAACGATGTAGATTCTCTCCAAGTTAAAAATTGTCTGTCAAATAAGTTACACCCACCCCTCTTGGGTTAATGTTAGGACACAATAAACAATGTGCTGAAATTTAAAACAATGTCAAATAAAATTACTTTCATCTCTCTTATGTCTTTATAAAACAAGAGGCATAGGTCTACATACTAATAATCTTTACGTTTTCATAGATTGCACACAACACACATGCTCTATTTAGGCCAAGTCAGAAAGTACAAGAATCATGTTGATCATAGCCCAGTACTCTAAATCTCATCATGCTTGCCATCAATAGATCAATCAGTGGTTACTAGTGCCATAAGTAACAGAAATTACAGATACACAATTCGTTTACGAAGATTGCATTTCGAATTTAAAAAAAAATTAAAATAGAAATGGTAAATCCAGAATTGTAAATATCACATGGACATCTAAATTGTCCCTTACTTAACAACAATTTATTAAATGAGCTGAAATAAATATTTGCGACTGAATATTAAATCGAATAATAAAACAGCATTTGATTATCCGAACACATTTGAAGAGTGTCAATCCCTTTGAGACGTTATTTCAATCATATTGTTCAATATTTAGTCAGAAAACAACACTGGAAATCTACTGACCGGAAAGGGCACTTTGTAGCACATTATATTTTAAGATTTCAAATAGATACTCAAATACAAATAGAATACTTATTCGAATAGTATTTTTGCTATTTGTTTCAGCTCGACAGATAATACACCAAAGATAAATTTGCAACATTCTTGGATGATACGTGTGTAATTGACTGGGTCCGTTTACAAGATGCAGCATCACAGCATCACTCCAATACGTTTATTACATCAAATCTCATTTTGAAGGCACAGATTCAATGTAATTGCATTCTGCACAAAATATATATAGCTCTTTGATTGCCAAGTCAGAAAGTACAAGAATCATGTTTATCATAGCCCAGTACTCTAATTCTCATCACACTTGACAGCAATAGAGCACAACATAATGTAAACTATAATCCAGGTGTTTTCACAAGTAACATACCTCACATTCTACAATCACCAATAGTCACAGTCAGTACTTTAATAATACCCAGAAAAAAAATAAGTACAAGGACAAATTGGACTTAATTTGAAATTGTGATAAGAATGATGAATAATAATGAATATTTAATTAAATGCAGTGTCATGAAAAATAAGCTTACTCTGCAACATGCTATCTATGTATGTTTACATGATATGACATGCATGTGCGGTCACTTCAATGTATTACTTCCCAAGATTTTATATTCAGTCCTACATGTAAAATATCATTATTCCAAAAGGGGAGATAACTTGAAAGTGAAAAGAAATGTCAAAGTATGAAATTACAACTATTCTACCAATGAAAAAGATACTTGGAAACATATTTGGCAAGTCAGGAAGTACAAGAATCATGTTGTTCATAGCCCAGTACTCACAATTTCATCATACTTGCCATTCTTGAATTTATCCACTGGTCTACATTCTACCAGTCAAAGCAATCTTGACCAAGATCAAGCTTTTTTAAAATTCAAGTTAGAGCACCTAGTCAATGGGAGAAATCTCAGCTGAGCAGTCTTAAAGACAACTGGAGAGGCCACAAAACAGATTTTGATTGATCCAAAAGGCAGGACAAAGGGTACTACAGACAAATATGAAGAAATTCAACCAAGGAAAGAGATCTACTGTTAGAAAGTCTAACTACTGGATTTCTCCTATTAGGGTTTGGACAGCTATGCTACGATAACTATGACATCTATAGACGTATATCATCACACTAACATCAAGGTTTTCCTTCGTCAAGTAATCTAGACCGACCTCGTCCCCTTCTCCGTCTTCATCCTCAACATCATCGTCGTCGTCGTCATCATCTGCAACACAAAACAATTTACATTCTTACAATATTGGAATAAAAAGAAAATGAAAATAATGCATGGTTAACAGTAGTAAAAAGTAATTATATATATGCTAAATTGTCCAGCAATACGATATATATATATAGAAATCATTCGAGACGCATTAGGCTTGTAAAGGGAACAGTAGTCGATGACAACATACCATCATCTTCATCCTCCTCTTCTCCATCTTCCACTGTAAAAGAAAACAGAAACGGGTGAACAATTGAGAATATATTTGTATTCATGACATTTCTGATGAACTTGTATTCATGGCACACATTTCAGACTGAATGAACAAGTTACTTTTTTTAGGAGTGAGCATGAACTGAACTGGGCTTTTGTGTATGAAATGGTGTACAATTTGGCATGCTTTTTTTATTTCAATTCTGAAATTAAAAATGTTTCTCATTTCAATTAACCCACTTCTATACATGGAATAGAATACATACTCAAATGATAATTTGAAGGTATATTCTTTTCCCCAGGCATGGCAACAGACAATTGTGATTTCAGCAGAAAACAAGCCACGTTCGTTGCAAATAAATTGACCCCATAACAAATAAATCGGCAAATCTCTGCGGATAATTGCCACGTCCGACACAGAATATCAGTGGAAAGTAGTGGGAGTGGTAAAGTAGTGGGAGTGGTAAAGTAGTGGGAGTGGTACCTTCTGAATCTTCCTCTGCCTCATTATCATCACGATCAAAACCATCAAGATAAGTTATTTGATCGAGGATTTCAAAAACTTTTGCCCTGTATTCCTCAGTGCTAGTGGTTACTTCACAGTTGAACAGATCCAGACTTTTCAAACACCTCAAGGATTTCTGGAATAACAGACAAAATACAAATATTATTGATCACACACAAGCAACCTTGTATTGTTGTGAATGTCAACATTTAATTACCCTTTAACAAGGAATATTGTACCAGCAATGCTGAAAGGGTGAAAACTTACCAAAGATTCTAAATCTTTAAAGTCTTTTATTTTATTTCCACTTAAACTGAGCTGTGACAATTTCGCACATCCTTGTAATTTCTCCAGGCCCCCAGATATTCTGTTGTCACTTAATTCAAGCTGGAAACAAACAACATTTTAGTTATAATTATGCAACAGGAAAACTAGATAAACAAGCAGATTCAAAGATGATTATTGTTTAGATGGTCGATTTATTTTACAAAACAAGGTATAGACATACATAGACATCCCCCTATAAAAATTTGAGCTTGAGCATGAAATCAAACTCAAAAAGTTTCGTAATGTCAGGGCCAGACTTCATTCCCAAGATAAGCAAGCCTTGCTGAATTTACAATGTGAAAAATGTAATTTGTACAGAAATAAAAGTCAAGTTATTTTATGTTGTAGTGCAAATATACAGAAATACAATTAAATCAAAAATAGATAAAAACAAATCGCCACCTTTCTGAGACTGGGCAGTTCTGGGAAGTGTTCTAGGGAGCTGATGTTAGAGTTGATCATGCTCAGAGACTCGAGGGCCGTGAAATCTGAGGTCAACACCTCCAACTCCTGGTCACTGTTGATCCGACAATTATCCAGGTTCAGGTCCAGAACCTAAAACATAGCAACATTGAATAAGCATTGAATGGCAATGTCTCGTGCTTGCAACTAACAAAATATAGAGCAAGCTGCAGAGAGAAAGGCTTGAACATTAATTTTGATCTAGGATGTCAATGACAAAATTGGATATTAATCATATATTTTGTTGTTGCATAATTTGTACATGTCCAATATGTGGTGTTTAGTCACATGGCAAGATGGTTAAATAAGAAAAAAAATACGCAAAGAGCTAATAGAGCAACAATATACCATTGACATTGACAAATAATTACAGAATACGATATCCAACTATTTCGTCCATTAAAAAATATGACCGTCTAGAGACTAGATGGGACATGCGCAACTATTTAGTTAATAATAATTTTGCAGCAGTGAATGTTAAACCTACTACAGTACAAACCCTGGAAAAGCTAAACCCATTAGTTTTCCTAAACATATAAACCGTATTATATACTAGAAACATACTGCACGTCAATGTCGGGAAAACAAACACCCCGACTCGATCCATTTTCATAGCCACGGTGTCATATTCGTTATCTAGGTCACCAACCAGAATGCGTACTTTACTAACGCGAAAACACACAGCCTCCATAAAGGTCATAACGTGTTCAAAATTTATTAATTTTGGTAAATGGTGCATAATATAATGTTCAAACAGCAGGTATTTAGTAGAAATCTCTATTTTCTACATGTACAATTCAACATGGCGGCTTCACGCCTTTTCCGCCCAACACACACGGAAAGAATGACGAAGGTGAACACGACTTCTCTCCCTTGCTGTGTGAGCGGCTCCCTGCCGAACTCGTCGGGACAAAGTGAGAGAGCAGTTGTTCGTTTGTCAGATTCGTCTGTTGACATGTGCATTAATCGACACGGGCATGTACCAATACTAATAATAACATGTTGAACAACGATTCCAAATACATCTAGATCTGTCTACCAAATATTTGAAATTATTACTCGAACATGTAAAAGTTGATACGCCATCTAGGACAACTGAACTAGGCCCCCAAAGATGCGATGTTTTGTTTACAAAATACATTTAATCATAGGCTCACGGAATAAGGAAAATCGCTATTCAAGCGTAAATACAAATTAGTATTTAATCTGTCGGGAGAAACTGAGGTCGTGAAATATAGTTATGCATCAAGGACTGAAACAGCTCAACAACACAAAAGCTTCGTGACCCCTCAATTTACTAGTGCTTATAAACAAGGCAAATATAGTAGATCTAGCTTGTTGCCACGCTTGACAAAGACAGAAACACAATATATTTCATTGTTAAAACAATACCAGCGTATTAGAACAGCGCAAACATTTACATCGATAAAAAGTCATACATAATCCTGTTCAGTAAGCTTCTCGCAAGGAATTCACACTAAGAAATGGCGCCATATTTGAGCTTTCACAAGCGACACAACCGAAGGCGTCAACACAACAAAATGGTGTGCACTGGTTTAAGGGAGGCGGTTGCAAGTTCACAACGCGATTAACAATACTACATGGCATCATAACTAACGTTTGATGACTTAGTTAGACAATGTGACTGTCATTTCTTTAACGAGGAAACAATCTAACGTGTAGGCAAGAGAGACCACATGCTCGGAGGTCTCAAGAGGACAGCGAGAGTGCACGCGACTAATCTGCGAGAGACAGCGAGTGAACGATGAGATAAACCGTATAACTACCTGATCGGACTTCTTCCCTCTCATCTCCAAATCTAGCCGCTTCTCAATTTTCATGGTTATGTTTGGAATATCTTGAAATCACAACACTGGCCTCTTGCTCGATCTCGAGTCCGTAGACAAATGGCTTCAATGCGCGCGATCAGCTCAATGGTAGAAAGTGGGTTCTTTTTATTGGTTGTTGGAAGAGCCTCGTACACGTGAAGGTGGATGAATATTCATTAGCCGGTCTTCGAAGCAACCAATCGATGCACTAAGAATCGATGACGTCACATTATATGCCGAACTGTGGCCATGCCAGATTAGAAAAATTTACGCTAGACTCGGAAATATCAATATTATTGTATATCTTAGACAATCTAGTTTATCTACTTGTTGTTTTCAGTATTGTAGTTAAATTCAATTGTTATCCGAAAACTGTTATAAACAATACGGAAAGAAGAAGCTGGTGACATTATTTCTTAAAACGCGCACCTGTTTCGTGCTATAAATACTTGCGCAATTGCGCTGTTTATTAATATGTTCCAGGTAGGCAAAAATAAGTGATTTACAATGAAATATACTTTAAATTGCGTCTAGTATATAATAAGTAATATATAAACTAATATAGACCGTCCACTGCACATATATATTCTAACTTACAGTAAATACCAGATGTATAACGGATTCGGTGTACATAAATTGTGGCGTAATCTCGAACACTAAGAACACTTTTATTTATTTATTTATTTTATTTTGTTATGTACAATACTAATTCTAATCTACCAAACGAAGATATACGGAATCCATTTTCAATAATACCCTACTAGTATTGGAGCGCGCGCGCACACACACACACACACACACACACACACACACACACACACACACACACACACACACACAAACTTGAAAATGATTGTTATCACCCCTACATTATTTGCTATTCGTGTCGTTTTTATGCCGTAAAAAGACATACGACTCTGATCTTCAGATTATTTATCTTTTCCTAAATAAATTAACTATTTTACCGCATTGAGAACCATATGCTATCGGTGTATACTAATACTAAGTATAATGCTTGATTGCTGGTTTATGCAATGGTGTCTCATTAAATGGTAAGAAGTGATATTTGGAAATTATGCATTACTAATTATGCCAGGTGTGCGTTAAACATAACAATTTAAGTATACAGTATATTAAACATGTAGTATGATACACTATAAGTACTGCATCCAGTATATCGAAATGTCCATGTAATATGTACTACGGTCAGACAGTATTGATATTCCAATGCTGTATAAACAAATTGCTACCACCTATAGTGGATTGTTCCTTATACATAATACAGCGACACATTTACATTCATAGTACGTCATGGAAACTCTCGCATACGGTATACTGCATGGGCCCATTAATAAGGCCTACATGTAATTATATTATATATGGACCAAGTAATATAAACATAACGTGGACATCCTCGTCAGTATGTGCTGTTAACATACAGTATGAATACTACATGATACATTACACTATATTGTAGGTACCCATTACTATGTGTATATATGTACAGTGGATATCAAACACACGATGAAAAGACTATCACCTTTTTGGACCCATTGTATACAATGATAAATGGACAGTGAACAATAACGTATAATATTGTAATGATAAATAATATACAGTGGTTAATGTATACTAGGTACTCCCGTATACTACATGGATGAATTGCTATCATACATGTAATGACTAATTATATATTGTGGATATCCATGTGCACTCAATGGACCAAATAGTACGCTACATGTACATGACCAATAATAATAGTGGGTAGTGGATATTCTCGTATACTAACTGGACCAGTTGTTATCATACATGTACTGTAATGACCAATTATTTATCATGGATAGTGGATACTCCCGGATACTGCATGCACCAATTGCAATAATACATTTACTGTGAATTGTAATGACCCATTATGTATAGTGGATAATGGATACTCCCGTATACCACATGGGCCAACGTTGTTATACCAGTACTGCATGTAAGTATGACTAGTAATAATGTGATCGGTATCTATGTATTGATCGTTTATGAGATATGTCGATAAATCGATCGCAAGGGGACAATATCGATATTCATTTAAATACTTATTTTAACATACGTTTTTACCACCTTAAATATGTCATTGAAGTTAATATGAATCAGATTTACTCAGGATAGTTTTGTTTTCATTCATCAGCTGCTAATAACCGTATTCCGTTTATGCGCCATGGTATGTAACAAAAATGTCCCAGTTCCCACTAGATGAATAAATGTTAGTATTACTTCCGTATACTGCATGGACCAATTGTTATTATGCATGTAACGTATGGACCAGGGGCCCGTTGCACAGAACAGTTGTAGCTACAATTCACTGCAAGTCAAATTTTCGGAACCCGCTACAAGTGTAAGTTGTATATACCACTTTTATCGCTACAGTACTTGAGAATATATCAAATGCTATAATACATGTACTGTAATGACCAATTATATATAGTGGATATTCCCGAATACCTGCATGGAGCCATTATTAATACATGTAGCTGTATGATTGATTGGTTGATTGAAGTTTGGTGTTTTTACAGTCGCCTTCCAGCATTGCTGATTTCGGCAGACTGGTCCCACCTGTATGAAATGGATACTCCCACATATATACACGAAAGGGACCACTTGCCATTATACATATGCATGCATACTATAATGATCAATTGCATACTAATGTATGGACCAATTGCTATACTGCATTGTCGTGTAATGACCAATTACATGATACTCCCGGATATTGCATGGACCAATTCCTATTATACATGACACGTACGGATTAAATATATAGTGAATACGCCAATGTATACTACTGCATAGACGTACCCATTACTGTGCATATATAGCATACTGTAAATCATGAAATTAATGCGTCACTAATTTAATGCGACCTCAAGCTTTTAGACATAAATGCGACAACAAT
>JAUTBT010030549.1:0-18954 GCA_032361225.1 Lepetodrilus schrolli | reverse complement strand
AATGTTGCAGTAAACCTGCGAGCGCCGACTGGTACTGACAAGACCAAGGATGATAACTGCATTGCCACTCTACAGACTTCGCACACTATCAATATCGCGTCAGAAAGGTAACTTTCGCGAACATTGATACCGGGCCCCTTGATACCTGGAACCATGGCTCCAAAGTCCAACTGTTCTACCACTGCGTTACCACCCGCCCCAAACTAATTTGTGAATAGTTCCCTGAGTGAGGAAGTGAGTGAATTATTGGTTTACGTCACAGCGGGAATCTTTCACCCATAAATGACGATGAATAGTTCCTCGAATCAGTGCAGCAAAGAAAATCATAACGACATACAGGATTAATACATTGATTATTTACTACGGCAATTACAAATATACAACTTTACAGTAATGTTAACTGTATTTATGGAGTGAGTGAGTGATCATAGTTTAACATTGCTTCGGGAATCTTTCACCCATTTGCGACGACCTGTGGTTAAGGTGAACTTGCCCTTTAAGCTGACCAAAAGTTGTAATTAGATAGGAAATATCAAGAATTTTAAATATGAACAATCACTACATGGAAATACTGTACTAAATATGTGTCATTGGTTAACTGTTGACGCATGGTGATGTGAGATCAAGTAGTGAAATATAGCAGAATATTCCTACCTCTCTCTAGTGGCCTCGCGTCAAATTCCTCCATAGCAGCCCGACCGTGTCCATAGTCAATTACAGCTGGTGCCTTATAGGATGCCAGCACCTCTGAAATACCACGGGGAGGACTTACACATTGAAATACATGCAGACACGCACATAAAACATGCACCTACCGTACATGCAAGCACTATCCTAAATAACACTGAGAATCATCACTAGTAACTGCCCCAAAATGGATGGCCTCAGACCACAATTAATTTCCTTCTTTGTTTATCACTATTTAACACTTACAGAAAAAAAAATTATAGTAAATATATGGTGTATACAATATTTTTGTAATTTGCTGTCTGATTCAATAGTGCTTGGCTGCACATTTGCTGAAATTTTTAGGGGGGTGGGTGGAGGCGGTGGGGGAGGTGTATGTTATACTTCTCAATCTCCGGATATTGCTAAGGCAAACAAGGTCATGGTCAGTGTCCAAGAATTTGCGCTCCAGATGGCTGAACTTAACAGAAGCCTTACTTCAGACAATATGAACTCTCCATTCCACCTATAAAAATCTACAAAAACTGCAAGCAAGCCGCAGCCCATCAAATAGAGGACTATGTTTTCTGACCTCACTTCCACAAGTTAATTGTTTAATTGTAGTCTGAGGCCTGTCATGATAAAGTGTCATTAATGTAAGAACCATTCATTTCCCCCCATGTCAAAGGGAGATAACTTCCACATCAAAAGGGGACAACTCCGAATTCCAGTCGCTTTACCTCTGGGCCCAGTCACTTGTTTGTGGCCATAGTCTATGGTTTCTGCTGGCAGGACAGGAACTCGCTCTGGGTAGTCATATCGATCTCTGCCTTCAGACAGTCGGTCGTACAGATACGCAGGTCTGTCTGCAAGAGGGTCTGGGTAAACTGGCCTGTCTACTCGGAGGTCTCCTCGGGGGTCATCCCTGGGGTCGGGATATGGTGGTCTGTCTGAGAGTGGTGGTCTGTCTGAGAGTGGTGGTCTGTCTGGGAGTGGGTCTGGGTACCGTGATCTGTATGGGTCTCGATAATAGTCGTCAAATCTGCCATGGGAGAAAATGTTTGTTTTTTCATAATTTGCCACTTTTAAGAAAACAAACATAGTAGCCTTGATTTCTTATCTAGAACATGATCTTTTTATGGAAATAAATTTTATTTATGACAAGACAGGATCCAGCCTCTGATTACAAGGGTCTGACCTTTACTTAATCTCGTTATATTCTTTGATCAGTCGATTCTACAAACTATGACTATACCACCATTATCCAATTTAGGCTGACAGCAGATATTCACTGCAGTCCTACAAACAAACTTGCCTATCTCTGTACGGATCACCATATGGGTATCGCTCATATGGGGGTAGGGGTTCTCGAGGCCCTGGTTTATCGAAGTAAGGGTCACAGCGATCATAATAAGGGTCGGCATAGGGGTCATCTGGATGGGGCCTGGGAATTCTGGGTGGGTATTCGTCTCTGTAGGGCTGGAAAATAGCACAGCAATACATTTACTTCAATAGCACGCATAAGTGTATCAAATTATATTTTTAGACATATCTGGTTTAAGGATTCTGATGATAGCCTACACAGTGACATATGCGTAGCTGTTGTTTTATTTACATACCATACGTTGTATCGCGATCTATAATGTGTGGATCATGCTGAACAACATCATTCATCTTTGAATCGAACAGAAATTTAAGCACACAATCCGTATTAACGGTGTATTAAGATTTTATCTGGAGTTTAGTCAACCCAAGGCCTAGTACTCGTGTTTTGCTATCACCAGAATTTCGAAGATTCTGGGAAATTAATGGACATTCTAAAAATAGACCTGACCTACTTATGGGCACAATTGTGGCATCATTACACAATATTGTCACAGCACAACACTGTAGACAAGACAGCCAAGGTACATACATCAAATGGTGGCCATCCTTCTCTGTCCATGTCCTCAGGTGGATACGGATCCAGTCCCTCATTAGGACCTCCACGACCTCTACCCATTGGGCCTCCACCTCTTGGACCCCCACCTCTAGGACCTGGACCCCCACCTCTAGGACCTCCACCTCTGGGACCTGGACCACCTCTAGGACCTGGACCTCCTCTAGGAACTGGACCTCCTCGACCTCTAGGACCTCCCATTGGAGGGTGACGTCGTGGACCTCCCCATCCTTGTTCAAAATTGGTATTCCGGTTACCTCGTGGGTCAAGCATCTGCCATAGAATCAAGTTGATTCAAATTACTACTAAGTTTAACAAGACATATGGTATATGCACACCTACTGAAATAAAAATATACTAAGCATACAATTTTGAGATAAATCATTAAAATAACTTAAAGCAGTCTTTGAAGAAATAATGAAGCAATCAGCATTGAAGGTTTCAATTTCTATTCTCTATTTATATTGCTGAAGATTACAAGTCTTTGAGAAACGTGTTAATCTTTGCTCTGGCTATCCCTATATTGTACTATTGAAGCATTTACCTCTGACAATGGAGTTTCATCGTCATCATCTTGATATGAAACTAAACCATGCATGGCATCATCTACTTGGTTGTCATTGCCACCAGTTTCTGATTTATGATCTGATTTGTCATCTGAATTATTATCCGGTTGCTTCTCCTCTTGTGGTTTTGCAGCCGATGGAAAGAGAGGTTTGTTAATAAAATCTGGATCAGGTATGCCTGGAGGACGGTCAAACTGAGAACTGTCTGAAGGACCTGGAAGTCTGGGCCCACCTTGCCCTGGAGCCTGTCCCCTGGAACCACCCTGCCCTGGAGCCTGTCCCCTGGGACCACCCTGCCCTGGTGCCTGTCCCCTGGGACCACCCTGCCCTGGAGCCCTGGGACCACCCTGCCCTGGTGCCTGTCCCCTGGGACCACCCTGCCCTGGTGCCTGTCCCCTGGGACCACCCTGCCCTGGAGCCTGTCCCCTGGGACCACCTTGCCCTGGTGCCTGTCCCCAGGGACCACCTGGTGGCCCTCTAGGTCCTGGCCCTCTAGGACCACCTTGCTGTCCAAATGATCCTCCTTCTTGACCTGGTGCAGATCCTCTGGGGCCCATTCCAGGACCTCTTGGGCCTTGTTGCCCTGGTGCTTGGCCTCTCTGACCTTGCCCTGGTACTTGACCTCTTGGGCCTTGTTGCCCTGGTGCTTGGCCTCTCTGACCCTGCTGCCCTGGTTCTTGACCTCTTGGGCCTTGTTGTCCTGGTGCTTGGCCTCTCGGACCCTGCTGCCCTGGTTCTTGGCCTTTTGGGCCTTGTTGTCCTGGTGCTTGGCCTCTCGGACCCTGTTGCCCTGGTGCTTGACCTCTTGGGCCTTGTTGCGCTGGTGCTTGACCTCTTGGACCTTGTTGCCCTGGTGCTTGACCTCTTGGGCCTTGTTGCCCTGGTGCTTGTCCTCTTGGACCCTGTTGCCCTGGTGCTTGACCTCTAGGTCCTCCCATCTGACCAGGTGGGAGTCCACGTGGACCTCCTTGTTGTCCGGACATTCCGACATCTTCTTGGTCATAATCCTGAAATTGAAACAATAACCGAAATACAAGTACTACAACACCAACAATGACAAATAGAGACACATCTGTATGTAATGGCCCTGTCACACCATGGCGATCAGCGCAAACACACACGTAACGCATGGAAAAATCGGCCAAATGCTGGCGAACGCTGACCATCGCTACACCATCGGCAAACGCGTTATGCAATCGTTGCTAATCGTCGGTGAACGTCGAGAGTTTTGAACATGCACAAAACTTTCAACACACACCAGTGTGTAAGGGCACACGCTAGCTGAGCGTTTCTCAATCGTTCAGGTTGATCGCCAATGTGTGACAGGGCCATAAGGTGTTGCCTGTTATCCTAGCTCATTGAATAACTTACTATAATCATGGTGTAAAATGTGATTTGTGTGGTACCTTCTTAATCTTATGCTTGCCATGAACCATGTTTGTCATGGACAATGTTTGTACTACCCAGTATGCTATGCTATTCTATTAAATATCCTGTGTGAACCAATGTGACCTAATTGATGCCTGTATGTGTTTTGATGTGAGAGACCTCACTTAAGCCATAGTTATTTGATAGTAAAACAGTTCTCATTTGTTAGACAATACTAACCTAAGTGTTCACCAGTTTACCTCAGTAATCCAGTTATCTTCCAGAAATGAGATTGTTCTGTTGCCATATACTAGTATACACTTTTACATTGAATTTTGTTTACTGTACTGTTTATTGTTTTTGAACATTTAGAAATCTATGCAAACAGTAAGTGTTGTGAATTTAATCATACAAACTATTTTGAATGTTACAATTTTTCCAAGATAACTAACGTGACCAGAATGCTCAACAGAACTGCTGTATGTTTATTTTTTAACCACAGGTTTCAAGTAGTGCCTTGCTTGCTTGAATTGTCTTTAAAGAGGCGAGATCATACTTGCATAAGGAATAATGGTCACTATCTGGGTTATTTCATATTCTGCCCGACATGTGAGATTTATTTCAGATTTTTTCGTCATCGAGAAATATATTTATTTCCTACCCATAGACACCTACCCCCCCAAAAGGGCATCCGTGTCAGAAATTGTGACATCACAGGTTTCTGTGTACACAGATCCCCCTCACAGAAACCAAGATATGCATTCACATTGGTAATGTTTTTTCTACCAGCTGGTTAAATTACCGCATAAGAACAACAATTGAGCCCATGATACATTACAATAACTCTTTGGTTAATCTGTCAACAAGTGGATGTTGATCCGTGACAGAGATTAATATTGACAGCAGTGATTTTCTTTCTCAGTGTTTGATGTGAGCTGTTGTCGTTGATATCTTGATCGACATGTGCATGATGAAAAAAAACCGACATCTTACCACTCCAAGTTTGGGTTTTATCTGCGATAGGGCAGTATAAAACAGACCTGAGACAGGCCTATGCTGGACTGCCTCGGACTCTCCGTCATCCGCACAAAGTCTATATTTAGAACAGAGCATTGTTGGGAAAGACCTCATTTGCATTGGCGATACAGTGTCTTACAGTTTGAATAGGATTTTTTTTTTTGATTTTTCTATTAACTATTAATATTATTTCAAAAAATAAAAATATATAAACAATATATATAAAATACTTGCAAGTATGATCTTGCCTTTTTAAGCTTATTTCTCGATTATAGCCAAGACTGTAAACACCAAATGCCATGGTTCTTTGCCTTATAGCTTGATGTGAGTAAATGTTTATAGTGATCTGTTTCGTATTTACTATCAGAGACTATCAGTGTCACCACTTCTAGACACATTACCATTCATTTCACTACCTGTGCTACTATCAGTGTCACTAATACTACAATTGGTGTCACTATCTATTACTATTGGTGCTACTATTAGTCTATATCAATGTTACCATTAGTGTCACTATCTGTGTTATTGTCAGTGTCACTGTTTTATTATCAGTGTTGGTATCAGTGTCACTATTACAATCTGATAAACTGTATAATTTTTCTCTGATTATATGCCATAAGTTGTGCATTCCTGTTTATTTAACAGTTGGTGTTGGTAGTGAAATCCTGTATTGTTTTTTTCAATGGGCTTAGAATGAATGAATGTATACCAATATGTCTTTCATGTTACATGTCTCTATATTATATCTGTATGCAATGCTATAAGACTTTCTATTTAAAACCAATCTAATGTATAATGCATGAGATTGCATAGTGTATCCTTGGACAGTCTGGGTCTTGAGGTAGTTTCAATTTATCTTTATACATATTTTTTGCACAATTAAATGCACTGATACTCCTATTTTGTAGATTATCTCGTAAATACTTTATGAAATGAAAAACAAAAATAGAGCAGGTGGGTCGTAGCACAGTGGTTGAACGTTGGACTTCTGAGCCAAAGGTTCCAGGTTCAAATCCCATCCTGGCATCAATGTTCGCGGAAGTTACCTTTCTGATATTGTGGGTTTCCTCCTGCCCTAAACTGATAAGCCCTGTTATAAGTGAAAGAATCTTGAAATCGGCTCTAAACCCCAATTTAAAAAAATATATATAATAATAATAATTTTTAAAAATTCCAATTTCGTACCATAACAAAAAAGAAATCTGTTTTTAAGCAGGGTACATCATTCCATATACCCCGCAGGATGAGTTGACAATTAATTTATCCTACCGTCATGTTACTGTACATGAACATGATGTCTAAATTCAATCAAAGCGTTAGTCTTTCTGGAAAAAGTCGTAGGCCAGTTTGGCCGTCCTTCATAGTTGTGACCTCATTGATCACTGTGACGTCATGGCGGCCACCCTCGACTCTCACGTTAGAAAGATATAAGTGAATTCTTTTTTGTAAACCTCCCAGGCGCCGTGTATGAAAATTTGTAAAAGTCACGTAAAACAAGAAACCTGCATTTAAGGTAGGATAATATTGTATGTAGAGGGGCGAGGTTGGAAAGATAGTACAATGATGTTACCATTGGGTGTGTGAAGAAGTACGAAGTGAGCCTTTTTGCCTGCTCTGTCTTTCAGATGTCGCCCCTCTACATAAAATACTGTTAAAAGTAAAATAAGCGTTGTAATGCTTTACACTATAATATTAACTATGGAAATGTTTCTTCCCAAAGATTTTCACCAATATTACTTGTACACACATTCCTAATTATGTTAATTAGTGTTGAAATATAGTGTAAATCAACTCATAGTTTATTACTACGTATTAAAATAATTCCTTTTTTTTTTTACACATGACATTACACAACTTCAAGTTCTGTTAAATTAATGACACATACACAGAAATATTTTTGTAATTACAATTTTGAAAATGTATGTATTATTTTGAAATGTGATATAAACTTGATTCTAACATGACTTTTATGGATAACCCACGATATCAGACACTGTTAATTTGCGATTGAAACACCGCTGATTTTAGAACCAAATCACCAACAAGTGCACAATAGTATACTTTCGGCAACCAGTTTCATGGGGAACATGGTTTGATGTACTGTCTATATAGGGTTATGTCTAGATGGTACATCAACCCATGTACCTCGTGGGATCAGTTTAAAACAAATTTAACTTTCCGAACACTAATTGTATTGTCAACAAACATCGAGTCGGAGAAAATGTCCAGACTTAATAAGTACATGTACGTACTTGAAGATGTTTAGCAGTATGACGTCACATATTTGTTAATCGTCAAGATGTCTCCCGATAACATTTAGTTTAGGGGTCGCGCAACAACCGGGAACCAGTTGTGACATCACAATGAAATCGGCAAGTGACGGATGATTTTGCCCAAATCACAACTTGCAGCATTACATCAAAATATATTCCGGTGGAATTTCATAGTTTGTATAGTCATGTTAGAATGGGGATAAAGGCACTACTGTTTGTAATTTAGAGGTATCAATCGTGAATTGACACCTTCTAAATTGAATTGAACACCTCTACGCGTTCGGTGTTCAATTCAATTTAGAAAGTATCAATTAACGATTGATACCTCTAAATTACAAACAGTAGACTTTTATCCCCGAATTTACCAGTCTTTGGAAATATTTGGTGATATTTCATAACGATGAATATAATAGATGGCATAACTGTGATAGTGGTATGGGGAGAAGAGGTCACAGTGACATTTGACAATAATAATAAAAGTGCATATTTAAAGGAACACTATCCAACATTAAGCAGTGATCTGTGCACTATTGCATTACCTTTCCAGTACCTTTCAGACAACTGTATATCAGATATGAAACGTTATGTAGCATGTATGTGCATATTAGTTGGGATAAACGTAATATGTTCTCCTAATGTATTTTACTTTGCTGTCATTCTTTCTGTAAGTGTAATGCACTCTTTGTTTTGTAAGGTGCATTCTCAAATGAATTATTTTGCAAAATAGTAAGAGATATTAAGCTGATTCTTCTTATAATAATTATGTAGTAGAAGAGAAAAGAATGATCAGAAACATGCCTGGTGGATAGTTTATTGTCAAATGTCACTGTGACCTGTGAATGTTGCTCTGACCTAATGAAGACATGTGCATGTACTTTAGACTATATAATTGATCATTAGTGTTCATGATGAAATCAAATTCCAGAGCCATGGAAAACATGTCTAGTTGTAACTATTGGACAGCAAATTGTCTCTATTAAAAATCAAATATATTTCATACCATATTTGACTTCTGTATTATTTATTTGTTTCTTTGATTGATTTGTTACTTTGATTGATTTAGGTTATGAGAATTTAACTTGTGGAATAACGCATACAAATATCGTCACAAATGAGTGAAAGATTCCCGAAGCGACATTAAACTCCATAATCACTCACTCACCCATACAAACAATCTTGTATCAAACTACAGGTACCTGATATCAAGCCTGGCTTACAATGACATACATTCTGTGATAATTACAAATATAATAGTAAATTCAATATAATCTGTATTCCTCATGGTAATCTATGAAATGACATATTGGCTAATACTGTTCAATAGATGGCATTCAACTATCTTGGTTCTCAATCATGAGAATCCATCCATCCTAGTGCTATGTGTAACAAGACCAGGATACATACAGGAATTCAAACCCAAATTGTCTTGATGCAAATTCAGCACTACCTACACAGCCAAAGGAAATAGCCTAGTCCCTAAATAATATTATCTTGGGAAGAAATAGATATTGCATATTTGTGTGCGTGTGAATTATTATTTAATTTTTGTACATAAAAACATTTTAGAAGTTTGTCAACGACAAAAGATACTGATTCGAACCTCTTGTGTATTCCTTATGCAATAATTTGCAATAATGAGTGAAAGTTGAATAACCTCCCTTGTTTCACAATGTCAAATCGAGGCTCTACAATCGCCATATTTGCGGAAAGAGTCTGGATTTGTGTTTTCAGTGTGCTGTGTATTTCCACTTTTGCGTGGATTCAGCGGTGCTATCTCTCTCGACGATGGCGTCATTGACTCTTAAACAGAATTCCCTTGCCTTTTTCAGGAACAATGCCCCCTCAGAATCGCCCGTGTATACATAACCCCCCTCAGAACAGACTGGCGTCGCAGCCTTCGCGTATATTTTCTAAAGCCCTCTACATCTCTGGCCCGGTGTCACGGTCAAAATATCCTTTGTCAGTCATGGAGATACATATGGTTAACTGCCAGCTCCAATACCTAGATGGATACCTACCCTAAACAAACTCTAACATGATTTTGTAAACGTATTACTTGAACGGGTAGAATTACTAGGGAAAATGGGCGATCCCCATACTCGGAAAAGTACAGCTGTCAGCAGACTTCGTGACCAACTTAGGAAGAAACGAGAATCGCTTGCAGATCATTTTGAGTTCAAGATGTATATAATCTTTCACTTTAAGGACAAGGTGATTTTATTGATCATATCCTGAAAAGTTAATTTACACATGTAATCTGATCACACTCAAATGTGGCACAACCAGTTGCCTTATAAAGCATTGCTGTATGTTCGCTGGAATTGGTAGCAGTGCTAGTTGTTTAATATCACTTGTGACATGTGTCAATTAAAACGATAGCAATGTTTATAATGTATTATGGAACAAAGTACCTAAATATAACAGACATGCCATATTGCTTGAATGAGTTTTATTTTATATTGCTTTGCATCAATGTTTGCGAAAGTTACCTTTCTGACGCGATCATGAAAGGATGGCTTCTCTGTACCGTGGCAATGTATTTATCCTTGGTTTGTCAGTACCAGATGATGCTCGCAGGTTTACTGCAATATTCAGTGCTATGGATATTACAGATTTCCTCCTTCCCTAAACTGACAAGCCATGATATCAGTGAAAGAATCTTGAAAGTGGCTCTAAATTCCGATTTAAACAACCAAAAATTATATTTAAATTTAATATTTTGATATAATGTCACCCTGCATGCACTTCAACCATCATCACAGAATGCCTGCCTGTGTTCAGCACATTTTATTTAATTGTTTCAGAAGAAAAAAGTAGCTATGTTTGAAGTAGCAGAAGTGGTTCCAGTCATGACGAACAACTATGAAGACAGTATTCTTAAAGGTGTTAAGGTATTGGTCTTGAATAACTGCGATGTAATTTTCAGAAGAGTACCAAGCAAAATTAATTAACATTTAATACCCAGTTGTGGGCAATAAGTGGTTACCGTTACAGCTATTGTGATGTGTTAATTTCATATCAATGCAATTGTTTCATTAATTTTTCTCTGTTTCTTCAACATACAGTCAAACCTCGTGTCAAACCCTCGAGTCTCGAACATGACTGTGTCGAAGCACATCCTCGGTCCCAACCAGTTCCTTCTTTAGTTATCATTATTTAGACCCCTCTGTGTCGAATTTGTAATGAAAATACATATGATAAGTCGAAGTGAAATTCAGCGTACATACTTTTTAAAATTTGTATTTGTCTCAAACTTGTATTCAATAGGCAATGAACAATCACCAACTGATAATCTGTATCGCACTACCTGTTCACTGGCCCTTTGAAGGGTAATTTATAAAGTTGGATAGATATTGCATGAACTGCAGTTAATTAATGCAGTCTGGTCGGGTAATGCCTACGAGAGCATTAGAGCTTAAATGGGTTGAATGTCATGGTGGCAAATGGAGCAAGGAACGTTTGACATCTCTTGTTTTCTTGTTTGTGCCTACTAGAGTGGGACAGATGTTGCACCCCCACCCCAACCTTTAATTCACTTGAATATACATGTTTATATTGCTGGTTTTTTTTCCAGGATGAGGCTTACTCGTATGAAAGTTCCCGTGAACTCCTCGACAAAGATGTAGTGCAGTTGCATGCTCCCAGGTGGCAGTCTATGAGAAGGGTAAATCACTTTTTATCTTTATCTATGCATCCATCTCTGCTAAAAAAAATTGTATGGTTGAATGATTTCCACAATATAGTTAACGAGACAATTCACTTCCATTTATCATCTATTTATCTCTGTCCTGTCTGAATATATAATACTGGAGTCTTTGTCATTTAAGCTTCACTGTGTCGCATATGGCTGAAATATTCCCGCGACGGAAAACACTAATTCATTCAAAATCCTTTCACTGTCATGGATTGCACTTGCAGGACGTCATTGGTTGTACGACAGAGATCGACTTCTTCCTCTGGCCCAGAAACGACATTGACCGAATTGAATGTCAGCTGTTCTCTCGGTGGAAGGGAGATAACCTCCCGTTGAAGCGCATCGAGGCCAGCTTCCTGTTCAGCCACATGGACTACGAGAGACAGCTGATGCGTCTCCTGAGTCGGCGTGACAAGGAGGGTCTCATCATTAATGACCCCACGCAGACCGTGTTCCTCTTCATTGAGAAGCAGCAGTTGCAGGTATGATGCCAATCTCTCAAACACGGACTCGGTGACAGCTGTTAGGCAGCTGTAATAATAATAATGTGCATATTTATATTGCGCCAAATCCATGCATGAAAGCTTGCTCATAGCGCTACATTATTACCCTGGTCAATGGATCAATGTGCACTCATTTCACCTCAACTCCATGGGGAGTATACAACCCGGGCTGCCAGTTGAGGCACTAGGTATTACATTCGCAATTCCATCTCGTCCTACTGGGTACCCATTCACAGTTGGGTGGACTGGAGCAGTGTGGAGCTAAGCACTTTGCTCGCATGTGTTGCACAATGGCATGAGCTGTGCTTAAATCCCGGACCTCCACGTTATGAGTCGGACTCGCTACTTCCAGACCTCCGCGCTGTAGGTATATTACAGACCTTTTCAGTCGGAGCCCATTGAAAAACAGGTTTGAAGCCTAATTACTCAATAACATGGTGTATACAATGTATATAGGGAGGTGGTAGTCATGCTGTGGTGGGTCATCGGATCCAAAAGTCACAAAGACTCTGTATTGATGTCCACAGAAGTTACCTTTCCAATGTGATCGTATAATAGAATGTGCCGTCTGTACTGTCACAGTAGTTATCCTTTGTTCACATTGTATATGAAATTCTAAACATTTGCTTATTTGCATTGAACCCACATTATGTATGGTTGTCAGAAATCTGGTCTGTAGTTTTCATGGTATTTTCATGGTATTTTCCAGACTGCCAAGAACAAGGTGATGGTTTTCAAGTTGTCCAGCATCTGTCTCTACCTGCCACAGGTATGTCAGTGTTACAGTTACAGAATTATTCTCTGGTCATATAAACATGATAAAAGCCAGTGTTTTCAAAGTATTAAATACGATATGTCCAGTGTCCTTTCAGAAATTGTTTATTTGGAATGAAGAAATAGTTCATTAAGTTTGTGCATTGTTCTGATGACAGCTAATATATCTTGTGTATACTGTAGACAGTTCTTGGATTGTATTGAGATGGGAGATTTAATCTCATTTCATACTTGCAGGATCAGCTGACTCGCTGGGGGCCTGGCAACGTTGAGGACCTCGTCGCGATGTACCTCTGATAGATGGCCTTGACAATGGCTGCCGTTCACGGTGTCATGTACCAGGTGGACACTTTTTGTCATGGTGACAGTTATTTTTCTAGACATACCAAATCATCCATTTTGTAAAATGATTTTTAAAAAATATCTTCAAAGAAAGATAAATAGTGCAAGCATTTGACATTTATCAATATATAGTTGACTCAGGGACTGATTTTGTCTTCGTAAATTTTTATCATTGTACAGGTAGAATTACTCTGGTGCAGGAAGTAATTCTAATGTGGCATTGGATCTGGTATTCGATTCATTGAATCTGACCTGATTACAGCTGTTCTACACAGACTATCAGTGGATGTGTACTGATTGGTGTTAGATTAATACAGTACGATGCTACGAACGCTAGATTTATCTCGGGGTCAACTTCATATTTATAGATGAAGACAACTCTTGTAGACCTCAAAGTCCATTTACTAAGTGGTTGCCCATGACTGGGATGTGGAAGGCACCAACACGTGTCTTTCAACGAACAAAGTTCACTTCCATCCTTCAGGCCGACTACAAAACATTTTCATCCAGTCAGTGTTCAAAATTACTTATTCAATGATTACTAGTCTGAAAGTGGCAGTATTGGAAAAGAACGGGTCTGTTCAACAACTGCAATCAGTAGAGAATTCTCCGACACTCGCCAGATGTTGAACTCGTTGCTTCGTTTGCCTTCAGGCATACTCATCAGTGTTCACAACTATCCTAGAGGTTTCTCGACCATTCGCTGTTGTTGAATTCAACCCTGTTTAATTTTTCCATATTTTTTTAGGTATTGATAGTTGACATCTTAATGTTGCGGGACTGGTTCAATGTCTAGCGAGTTTCGAACACTGATCTGTTTTCAACCAGTGTTGTCATTTCCATTCATGATTGTGCTATTCACTAGTTGTAGTTAGAACACATACCTTCATAAGTTCATATCCTCCATTGTATCATAGAACTCTCTAGGCAGACATCCATGGTTGATGCTTAGCTAAGTCTATTTCTGGCATTGTCTAGTATTAGTGCTCGCATACAAACATTTGCAATTTGTCCTATATACAGCAATGATGTTATTAATTTGATCGTGGTACTAGTAACGGAAATTATCATTCAGATTAATGAGTCCTTTTGAAATCGGCTACTAATGTAAGTGTTCAAATTAATATTAGCATTAGCCATCTCATTGCCGTCAATATCTTGAATGTTCCCCAATATTGCATCCCCAGTCAAGATCTGTGACTCGAAATGTACACCCAACCCATTTCACCTTATTGTAAACAAATATTCCCAAGGCAAACAATGATACCGGTTCTAAAAAGAAAAGAAGTAGATCATCTCAGTTTAACGCTAGTAATTTCTGTAGAGAAAAATGCTTTGATTGGTTGAAACACTTCCTAGTAAGTACGATACTTATGTTCTCTACGACCAGTGGTGTGGTGTCTGGAACAGCCTATTCTAGTGCAATTGCCTCCCTTTAGCCTACTGTATACACACACATAGAAAGACACGTTTGATTCCATTCCAGGGCAACATTGTTGCAAAGTGCTATCTCAGCTTCCCTACTTATTTTGCATTCAATGATTCTGTTGAGTTTTCTTCTATATTTTCTCGGTATATCTATTGCAGCTCTTCATAAGTGATGGCATCAGTTCGTTAATTTTTGCAATATTTGATTTCAGATTGGTAATAATTGTTCATGCCATTTGAAACTTTGACATTTATTATCTGTATTCATGATTGTAGCTATTTACTAAAAAAAATATCTGTATTGACAATTATTGTAATTGTTAATGAAAACATCTGTATTTACAATGATTGTCTGTTTCTGAAAACATCTGTATTCAAAATAATTGCAGTTGTTTTACAGAAACATCTGTGTTCACAATGATTGTAACTGTTTACTGAAACATGTAATCATAATGATTTTTGCTGACTACAGAGACATTTGTATTCACAATGATGCTAGCTATTTACGGAAAAATGTATATGTATTCACAATGATTGTTACTGTTCATAGAAACATCCATTTTCAATTTCACAATGTATCTGTTTATGGAAAGATCTCCATTGACAATGATTGTAGCTGGTTACAGAAATCTTTCTGTTAACAGTGGTTGTTGTTTACAACAACATCTGTATTAACAATGATTGAAGCTGTTTTCAGAAACATCTGTGAATACATCTGTATTCACAATGATTGAAGCTGTTTTCAGAAACATCTGTATTCGCAATGATTGAAGCTGTTTTCAGAAACATCCTATTCATAATGATTGTTGATAATTACAGAAACGTCAATGATTGTAGGTATTTTCAAATTGATAGGTCTACATTTTCAATCATGTTATTTTCGTCAATTGTCCATACTGTCAAACTATCAGTTCCTGTTGACTGTACAATCATATGTTGTTAACTTAACAATGTTATTGTTATTGCTTTGTTCTTTTGTGTTTAGCACTCTTCATAAATCCATACAAGATATTAAAAACAAATATTAATGTCAGGCCATGTGGTCCAGAAGTCTATCTGGACATTAGAGAGAACACAATTTGGATTGTTTTCTGAAACATTGAATGGAATTGATGATAAAATGTATTATCGATCATCTGGATCTTGTTGATTGTTTTCATGGTCTACCAGCAGTGTTGATCTTAACAGATGTTTCCACATTCAACTTCAAATGTGAGAATTCTTGCATATTAGGTCGCATAGTAGTATAGTCTGGCAGGTAATGTTACAAACCCATGTTTGGTCATATTTAGAGCTGCAAGGAATACCTCTAGCGGCGAATACGAAGAATATGGGGTGCCTAATATGAATAATTATTCACGAATACAAGGAAATAATAACGATACATTAAGCAAATCCGTTGTATGTTAGATACTTTAATTACCTGAACGGTACAAATAGATAATTTACTTCTTCCAGATAATATGATGTGGACAATTTTCTTTAAGAACACAAGCATGTCAACATTCTCTGGGAGAAAAGTCTCCTGCAGTACTGAAGACACGCTTACCTATATTTTTCGTCTGTGCCGTCCTTGTATTTTGGAAACCCAAATTATTTCCATACCCCAGACTTAAACTTTGCTGGGGCATCAGAAATGCAGACCAATTCCATTCCGGATATCGCGAGCTCGGCAGACTACAAGTACAGTGCAGACGACAGGAAGTTTCCGGAGGAAACACCGTTGTTGGCATAACGTAATTATCATGTAATTATACAACTGTTAAATAACGATAATTAATTAAAACGAAACAAATATTATATAGCATGTGTACCAATACCGAACTTGTAAATGTACACTACCAAGTATTGACACAGATTGGTAGTAATTAAAATTGTAATGGATATTTTCACGTTGCCGTTTGTTATGAACGGGTACTAATTTTAGACATACCAAAAACGGGAAAAAATGTATACATTGTTATATTGCCGAGATAGATGAGTCATTAAAAAAAAGCGAATATAATATATTATTCAAATATTTGGGTGCCGAATAATTAAGACTATTCGTCGATGGTCCGTCTATTCGTGCACCGAATACGTGAGTGAATCGTTGCAGTTCTAGCCATTACTCAAAAAAATAATATCCCCTGTCAATTCCAAAATTACAACTCCGTAGATCTCTGAATGAAAATTCTGTCTATTTAAATGTCTTCTGAGATAACCCTTATTATATTGATTGATTAATTTCACACGACCAATTGTCATTGATGTAAATCGCTGTTACATGATAAAACGGCACCCTTCCGCATATTTAGCAAAAATGCGATGTAAAATATTAATAGGTTAAATAAGAAAGTTGCACGAACTGTCGTACTTCTTCACAATATTCATGATGACACCTGAGAGTTTTAAGAAGTATGACAAGTCTGCTTCGTACATGTGTAATTGAATATGGATATACACCGGCGTTTGTGTGCGCTGTCCAATTGAAGATATTAGTAAAGCTTATAATGAGGTAGTATGCATCTACATAAATAAAACCAGCGTGAGAGAACTGTTGATAACGATATGTTTCACCAGACAACAGGAATATTCATGATAGGTGACCAATTGTCAGCGATGTACGAATATATGTAAGTCGTTGTTACATGATAGAACGGCACCCCTACACATATTTAGCAAACGTGTGAAGTTAAATAGTAATAGGTTAAAGAGGCAAGATACTACTTGCATAGGGAATAATATTCACTGTCGGGGTTATTGCATCTTCTGAAAGAACAAACTATCCCCGACATGTGAGATTTTTTCCAGATTTTTTAGTCATCGAGAAAAAGGGCGGCCGCACCGGAAATTGTGACGTCACAGGTTTCTGTATACACAGATCCCCCTCACAGAAACCAGAAACAGAAACCAAGATATGCATTCGCATCTCTACCAGCTGGTTAAATTACCGCGCAAGTACAACAATTGAGCTCATGATACATTACCACGTCTCTCCGGTTAATCTGTCAACAAGTGGATATTGATCCGTGACGGGGATTAATATTAACAGCAGTGATTTTCTTTCTTGGTTCTTTGATGTGAGCTGTTCGTTGATCTCCTGATTGAAAGAAACGACATCTTACCACTCCGAGTTTGGGTTTTTATCTGTGATAGGGCAGTCAGGTCTAAACAGTTCCATAAAACAGATCAGACACAGGCCTATGCTGGACTGCCTCGGGCTCTCCAAGGTCCGTGCTGAAAAGTTTATATTTAGACTGCATTGGCGATACAGTGTCTTACAGTTTGGATAGAGATATATCGACTAACTTGAAACTGAAGCGCAAAATAGATTCAGTTTTTTTACGACCATCAACTCAAACGTGGCATTGTATGTTGAACCTCGAACTAAAGGTCTCTATTCTGTACCATACAGGATGAAAGTTCAGTGCAGAAGGATGTCTGAGGATGTTTTCATTTTCAGATTTGAATGACACTAAATTGCTACACTAACAGAGATCCACAATATATTAATAAACTTCTTTTTTTTTCTCTCCGCAAATTCATTATCGGTAAACACTGTTCACGTGTACTGGCTTGTTAATTAGTATATAACAGAGTTTCAGAGTTTTCACGGTGGTACAAGAGTACAAATAAATATTACATACATATATGAATTGATTTGTTGCTCGTAATTCAAGATGGTTAGACATTTTACTTGGCAAACGCTGACATTATACAATTTTTATAAAGTTGGATAAATTCTTAATTTCTTTGAGGACAGATGTACAAAAGAGTCTTTTTATATTTAATAAATAATGAAATTCATCAGCTAAAGCAAGTGACGTACAGAATGGACTGGTCCTCTCATACCTAGGCATATTACACCAACGACATATCTAGATAGATTCCAGCCTTGATAGTTTTTATAGACTGGCTATAGTGGCAAGATGTTTACAGCTGGTTTACCCTCTGTATCTGGGGTGTCTGCTCTGCAGTTATGTAAATGATGAGCATTGAATTGAATCAAATTATTTGAAAGATAAACCTGAATGTATTGTTTACATAATTATGTGGAACTCATCAGCTGTTATTGAACCTGTGTAACCAGTATGTATATATTTTAGTGTTGCTCATGAAGCGAAGCGTTCATAAAATATCCAATATTGAATATAGGACACGGGTGTCACACACACACACACACACACACACACACACACACACACACAACACACACACACACACCTCGATAACTGACCTCAGACTAGGCGGGGAGAATAATATGGCATTTTTTAAATAGTGGGTTTAATATACAAAGGTCATATCGAGTGTCCATAGTTGACGGGTTATCTAGAGGGCTTGACATATTATAAATCCCTATTTGATGATATCTGGGCTATTGGGAGGAACAATAATTACTTGA
>JAUTBT010030538.1:0-18956 GCA_032361225.1 Lepetodrilus schrolli | reverse complement strand
CTACTACTACTACTACTACTACTACTACTACTACTAATAATAATAATAATAATAATAATAATAATAATAACAATAATGTGCATATTTATATTGCGCCTAATCCAAGCTCGAAAACATGCTCATAGAGCTACATTATTACCCCCGTCAATGGATCAACATGCACTTATTTAACCTTCTCAACTCCCCGGGGACCATACAACCCAAGCTGCCAGTAGTTAAGGCGCTAGAAAGTATATATTCACAATTCCATCTCGTCCTGTCTGGTACCCATTCACGGGTAGACTGGAGCAGTGTGGATCTAAATACTTTGCTAAGGAATGCTACACGGCCGTGGTGGCATGAGCAAGGCTCGAACCCGGGACCTCCGGGTAGACTCGCAACCGCTAGACCACTGCGTTCCACTATTACGACTACTGCTGCGTCTTCTGCTGCTGATACTGTTTCTACTACTACTACTACTACTACTACTACTACTACTATTACTACTACTACCACTACTACTACTACTACTACTACTATTATTACTACTACTACCACTACCACTACCACTACTACTACTTCTTTCATTACGAATACCAATTCATGCTTATTATTGAATAATCATTCATACATGCTAAATCGGAAATACATTAATAATTACTCCAAAAGCATTCAGGAAGGTATTGGGCGTAGTTGGCAGGAAGCGCACATACTAAGGCGGAACTAGGAGTACAGCAGACAGTGCATCATTTTTCACAGTCCGGTAACATCTGAACGTACATTCACAAAGACAATGCCAATACCCTGACCTTCACAAGCTCATATGACGGCTAGTGTCATGTCGGTGATATCACTTCTAATGACTCAATATTTTCGAGATAGCTTACAATTTCGCAAGCGACGTCCGTGTAACGTACACATATGTTGATGATGTGCAGGTCTATAGTACTTCCGTCATTATAGAAGGAATACAGTAGAAATAGAAGATGGAATAGGAAGCATGAATAGAAGAAACGTCAAAATTGGCGATCATTGATATGTCAACTTCAATTTCATAACAGGTTTTACCACAAGTAAAATGTTCACATGCGTATACAGCCGTTAAGCCCAAACCCAACACGTATCATTGAAATAAATTAAATAATTGTGCGTGTCGGTGAACTTTCCACCGATAAGCTAGCTTAATATATTGCTTTATATAACATACAATCAAATGACGAAGAAATGTACACGACACGCTACCTAAAATTATGCCATATAATTTCTATGCAATTGCAATATTATACTAATTTCCGTAAATATGCATAGCATTCCTGTGACATATGCTTCCTGTGGATTAACTTAATCCACCTAAATCCCTGCGCTAATCTATTACAAACTGTTCATGCAACGTTATACAAGCTTGCATACACTATATGCTTACAGAGGTCCAGACGACGCAAGTAGACCCTATACTGAGCATGCGTGACAGGAAGTCTCGTAAATCATCTTTGGTTCCCGAGACTTCAGTTATGGACGTGTCGTGGGGTGTGATGGACTGACATGTATCAGGAGTCCAGAACATTAAATCATCCACTTATGCGATGAACACATGGTATCCCATTTATATATGTTGAATATTGGATGTAAATCATCGCTTCATTGAGATGCACAGTGGCTAGTAAGGAGTTTACTTACTAAATAGTGAACGATGATGACGCTCGGGACAGCTATAACAGTATAACAGACCTACGTAGTTTGAACCGATCAGATTTGCATCTAGTACAGTGTATACGGGTCCTATTGCGACCGAAACATTTGATTACCTACTAGTATCTAGTGTTTAGTCTCGCGGTGGTCACTGATCTATCTGACATACAGGTCGACAATCAATGGTCTAACTGACATCCTTCGGCCTCCACGGTGTTCATGTATTTACAACTCGAGTTTTACCAATCCTATCCTAAGACATGCTATCTGTATGTGGGAATAGGTTATCTCTGGTAGTCCAGCATTGTCATTCACCCAAATGTTCTCAGACTACTGGAATAGTACTAGGCACAGAGAGTCACCTTGTCTCACACCATCATAAGTCATTTCTTTTTCTCTCAGGGTTTCATGGCACGTCAATGGCTATCTCTCATCGGACATTTTAACGACTACTTTCTGACCCTGAATGTTCTGCATTGGGTGATAAAACAATTATAGCCCTATTTATTCTGTTGGTAGCAGGCCGGACTGTGTGAAGATGAGCTCTAACTGACATCCTTCGGCCTCCACGGTGTTCATGTATTTACAACTCGAGTTTTACCAATCCTGTCCTAAGACCTGCTCTCGTACTGAGGTCACGCAACGACTTATACTCATCCCGGTTGTAAGCTTAACGACCCTGTAACCACTCTGACGGCCCTGTGACCACTCTGACGGCCATTTGCTTCTGTTTCGCACTAAACTCGTCAAAAGTCACTGATGTATGTTCGTTCTTAACCGTCCTCCCTCATACTTTGATGTAGATGTCGGACTCTGAGGTCATCTACAGGTGCCGTCTTCAAAGACATGTCGCCCCCGACCACGTCTATAAACGACCCTGATGCTGTTTACACGTGACCCGATTCAGACCTCCCAACCAGAAAAACAAATCAGGTGCCCGTCACAAATGTGAGTTGATCGAAAACAGAAGCAACGGTCATTGGTTAGGATGAAGCCTGTCTCTTTGACCCAACGCTGATGTTGCGCAATTGTATATATTCTAGACGCTGCAATCCCGCTATGTTTACGCTGCTGTTGTTTAATGGATTCAAGAACACAGTAGGATTACCATGTAATCAATGTCTATCTACAAATAGTCGTGGTTAACAGAGTTGCGTTTACTAATTTCCAGACAAATCTGGCCCTGAGATTATGAAACGTTTTTGAGTACGATTTCATTCTCAACTCAAAGTTTTGTTCATAAATCTCCATATGAAATTCCAGCTTGAGCTTGAAGTCGTACTCAAAATGTTTCGTAATCTGTGGGTCAGGTGTGCCTGTATTAGTAGCAATTATAAAAAAAATAATAACAAACAATTTTAAAAAAGAAATAAAGTCAAACCCCGTTGTGTCGAACTCCTGAGTGTCTAACATCCTAGTGTGTCGAAGTACATTCTCGGTCCCGACCAATTCCTTCTTTAATTATCATTATTATGAGCCCCTCTGTGTCGAATTCGTAATAAAAATACATACGGTGTGTCGAAGTGAAATTCGCGCAAATACTATATATTTTGTATGTTTGTCTCTAAGTTGTAAATTCAATCGGAAACTACCACTGACAAATTGTTAATCCGTAACACACATCCTGTTCACCGGCCCTTTGAAGGGTAATTATAAAAGGCGGATTTGGTATTACACGAACTACAGTCAATTAATGCAGCCTCATCTGGGCTTTGAAGGATGATTATTAGGTCCGATTGTTGTTGTAAGGAGGATGATAATGTTAACTCAATAACGTGTCACCTTTGACGAATTCTCTTTATAAGCCTTACTTGTTTCGTTTTACATTTATTCATGATCAGTGCATCATGTCTACGGAGCCTGAACATTCGCAGCAATTCAATGAAGGACCCAGTGTGAAGTATTGCAAATCAACAGTTACTATAATATAATGACAATAACTGCGTTGAAATTATAACCTATTTAATAACTTAGAAACATCTAACGTACGTCAACAATTCAGGCAATGACAGACTGTCATCGTAGCTGTATCTTAACAATTACAAGAAGCGATATATTACTCCCTCGATGTCTCTAGAATGACGGCTAGAGTGCGTTAATCAGCTTCAGCCCAATCTACAGTGTCACCAGACCATGGCCCATCTGTGCTACGTTATCTCCAAACTGGACACCAGCGGTTCTGGCATTACTACTTGGTAGCCAGAAAGAGTCGTCCGTTGACAGAACAGTCAATTAGCAGTATTTGGTTCGTAATAGATTTCACTGGGTCATTAAAGACTCCATGTTTTCTTTATTCTATATATTAGTAAATGTCATGTAAATATCACTCTATAACCCAGAGTGGCTTTCACTAACTACAAACGTTGCAGAGAGTATCTCTAATAGTGTTCTACCTTTGATTAAATATATGTGTTCTCCTATTCAATACTATTCAAGAACACTTTTACACTATTGCTTTTCTATACGGGCGATGGCATTATCTAAAGCCCATAGGATACTTTTCCACTTTGCTTTATGGTATTATAAAGTCGTGGCATAGTTTACCATTTGTTAAATAGTCGGTCTTCCGACGTAGAATTAACAATTGAAAATTAAATCTGGTAGACCTATTAGACAATCTAGTAGGCCTATGAATACCCGGCAGTTCATTTGAGTTGGGAAATGACTACTATACACGCAGTACCCCGGAGAGGTGGCCATGCTACGTGGTTATCAGACACCACGATGCCCAACCATTGCCTTCGCGAACGACGTCATCAGCCGGAGACTTTTATGGCTCCTATCTGTCATCCGCTTCTGGAAATGGTTAGCACTCGGCATCTGTGGACACTTTATGTACCTCGGACATGTCGATGTGTTCACTTGACCGTGGAATTCCTGCCTCTCTGGAATCTACATCTCCGATATGTCAGCAACGTCTGCCATGTGGTGAACCCGAGAGGTTTATGGTCCCTATGTTTATTCCACCAGTGTTTTAGAAGCTGCGGAACAATATGTTGGTGTTGACATTTTACTTTATAAGACTGGGCTGGTCCGCGGGGTCGCTGCATGGTGTCTGGGGGCAGGTTGTGGGATCTGCCAGACAGATATTGAATAGGATGCTAGAGTACTGAAACTTGCCACCCACTGAGCAGGCTAGATGTCTTGTCAATGAACGCGTGATGCAAAACCTGGAATTGGGAGTGTGCTAATAGAGATTGAATCCATCTTCCTCTTTACATTCCCTCTGCTTATGCACCTTTTCGGTCCAATAGCAGGAAGCTCTTCAAAACAAACAACAAACTTACTGACACATACTAGTATCAGAATTCATATTATGTCAACAATGCTAAAATAATCGACAAATCTATAAAGTAAAGTATTTACTTGTCAATTAGCCTGGTCACTGATTACTTTCAAGGCTATGGCTGTTCGATTACTCTGTCTGATCAATAAGTTACTCGTGTTGATAACAATGTCTCTCATACAGTTAACTTTGCTAGATCTGTGTAATCTAATACGTTTCACGCTTAGCCCATGGTTATCTTATGCAATATCAATAATATAGTAATACTATGTACTTATACTGTGCAAGACTCCGTACACAAAGAGTATTCTCAAATAACTTAATTATTATTACCATGGTCAATGGATCACTTGCTGTTCTCCTGTCCCTCGTGATCCTAGAGTATTTACAATAATGGTTCCTGTTTTCCGAAGTGATGTTCGATCTGAAGCTACTAGGTACTAATTAATTATACAATAGTATCTGTTTCTCATATGTTCATAGCATATTGACTGCGTCATTTTTGTCAAGTGTAAATTGAGACAAAACACACTTACTCATTCTGGTTATTTAGATTGTAAAACGTCACGGTTGTAAAGGTTTTCTAAGAATGTCAATAATTCCGTGGAAAGTTACGTGTTGTACCCTTGAGGGCCACCTCTTCTCACCAGTGCCAAAGATGGCCAAAACAGGTGCCTGTCTGGTCAGTGTTATTGTTTAAAGTTAACCTCTTTGACCGCTGGCTGTTATCTGAGTCTCACCGTTTGGTCGAACCGTGTCGGGTTTCTCTGATACGCCAGGACGAACACTTGTAGGTAATGAACATTTTATATGTCGCTCTGGGACAAATTAAATCAAATTCATCGCAGGTTTACCATTTCGTGGAATCAAGTAGTCCAATTAGCTTGCGATTTGATATCGCGATTCAAATGCGGGTTTGTAATCGGAAGTGTCAAAAGATGGGCTGTTCTTTGTAAGACAATCTTATGAGTGTATGGTCGCCACTTGTTGCTCGTTACGATGCTATTGCTGAGGTACTGTCGAAAGCAATATATGGGCTTGGTTTGATAAGAGAATGTAATTTAACTATAATAGGCCTGATAGGCTTATGATTAAACAGGAAAATGACTAGCTGGCTTTGTTTCCATGATTTGTAGAAAAGATATCCCCACTATGATAGATATTAGTAGAACAGCGTCGGAGATATATTACATTTATTGCTATTATAATAATGTTAAGTGTGTGTGTGTGTGTGTGTGTGTGTGTGTGTGTGTGTGTGTGTGTGTGCCATACACACAGAAATAAGAATAAGAAGAAGAAGAAGAGATAGAAGAAAAATGACAATACAACTGATTTCTAGAATATTTTAATGACATCGCAATGGAATTCATATACATCTAAAGGCAATTACATATACAAGATAATTTCCATATGTATGACTTTAATCTGATCTCGAACAGACTGCGTAACCATTCTAACAACTGACACCTGCGTTCTGCTTCTGACTTTGATTTACTAATGGGTGTCAACTAAATTGATGTGATTAAATAAACGTGATGGTCATTCTTACATCATTTGAAAAGTAGCCACACGTCTTCAAATATACTTGTAACAGAGGATCATGCCGATCCTAGGATTCGAACAAGAGTTGCTGGATTGTGAGTCCAACACTCTACCGAGCCAAGACCAGTAGGAGCATCTTATATCACACACTTACTGTGTTATCTTAATTGTATAATCGAAGAATGAAATTAGTAATTCACGGATAGATTAAAATCACTTTTATAACATGTTTTTTTACGTTGGTTTAGATATTAATCAACTAAATTGCATACAATTCCATGTATATGCATTGTTTGCTTTAGCATGCAGTACCGCCATGAATTTATCTCTAAATACGCATGACTCTTTAATCATTCAAGTGTATATATTATTTTATGACATTTCGAAAGCTAATAAAAATATAAATTAGATGCATACACAGGCAATGGAATGATGGGAACATTATTACAGTTTTGTAATCCAATAAGAATCCGTTGTCAGAAGTCACGTGGCATGACTTCATGGACGAGAAACTGTTATTAGCCAAGGAAGCCTGCTATATCCTGATCTGTTATGTATAGATGCCATTCTTTGTGTAGGTTGATCAATAATGTATACCGCCGACTAGATCGATACGTATGTAGGTGGACGATTGATTTCCGCGGATAGTATTTTGTTGGTGACATGTCACATGCTAATACACTGTGGTGACACACACGGTTGGGATTATTTGCATAATCCCAGATGTCTTAAAATTAAACAGTGATGCCTGGTCACATAGGAATTCCCCGATACTCTATACTGTCTATAGGTTAAGCAAACTCTAAAGGGCAGGTGGTAGATACATTTGGACGTGTAGTATATGTGTTACTGTTAATATTAACCGTGTCAGATCCTAACTGTGACGCTGGAAGCTCATAAAATTAAATTAAATTGAAAATTATATCGAATCCATTTATTTCTTACATTTTTGTTCATCCCCATTTTTCTTCTTTTTTTTTCATTTCACAAAGCAGGAAGTGTGTAATAAATCATTCTTGATAACTTCGTATTTCAAGTAAAGCAAAACGTTAATCGTATAATATAGAACGGATATAACTGCTATATACGACGATGAGATATTTTAAAATTTAAATGCAATATAATATATTACACATGTCTAAGTACTATTAGTACCTGTATACAATATTTTCTCTTTTTCTAGATTTTGAGAACGATTCTTTATTCTCCAACATCCACGTGTCTTCATTTCCTTATCTACAATCTCCATCGCTTGTACGCGCATGCGCACGTGTGTAGATGGCCCTGATGACGTGTTACTAGATTGTTAAGAAGCTGTAACCTCATACACATTAGACTGTCCAGAAGTGAGTGGACTGGAGTTTCATTACCAGCGGTCTCGAGGGGGTGGGAGAGGAAAGATTTGGAAGCGTCCAAATTACCAGTGACGTAACTTGAGCGTCCGACGATCCAGTTATCGCGTAATAAAGATTTCCTCTCAGCATCAAAGGCGAGATAACTGCTTAATGTTTACTTAGTGTTTACCTAGTCCGGCTCTTCTTACAGTAGGAAATATTGAGTGTTCTGGTTAAGAGGAAGATCAACGACGTTCATATGATAAAAACAAAAGAAGAAATATTGATGTATCGGCAATCTCTTACGAGCAGAATCCGTACAGAAGGTGCCGATGACATATAAAATATAGATGATGATGATGAGTAGAAGAAACTTTAAAATACTTTCAGGTAGGGTTCTGCCCCCGATTTTTAACAAGTAGATGTCACGTGAGCGGCCGGCGGCCATTAAAGCTGTGATTACCCTCTGTAGTTTGAATCCCCATTGTAACGTCGATTGTTGTGAACCCGACTGCATAGGAGATCGATGTCCCTGATATGACATCTGGTCTTAAATTTCATTATCCTGCTAGTCTGACATACACCCAGCCCATGGGGTTAAGCTCAGCTAATCTGTTTTGTGATGATACCTGCCTGAAACTTCTGAAGTCTTCACAGTCTTCGGAAATCGGAAACAAAAATAGTTGACTCGGGCTAACAGTTAAAAGTCACGTCTTAGCGGAAACGTTTGGAAGGACGACCGATACGAAATGATACTTCTATTATATGTGTAACGGGCATGGTACTGATGAATATCAATACAATTCAAGGCCGTTAGTCTTTAAGCGTCTGACAGAGCATGGAGACGAGAGCGCACGGCATATAGATATATGCGTACCTATCATAGAAGATTTACACGGTAGCGCCGCGTTGGTTCAATCCAATAGATATAAGATCCTAGATATAATCCCTTACACCAAATCCAATCCAATTCCACCTTTACGATAACATTTTGACAATAAAGAATGTCTGATTAATCGATTCGTTATATGTTGGTAATTGCTCGGATCTAAGACAATGGCTACACATATCGTGCATAAGGATACATATTAGGTCATCTATGCTGTTATTTCAATCCATTTTTATATGCTACAGTGTGTATAGTATACGAATTCATTATTGAATATTTGGTATTATGTTTGTGCAATGGTTCGTGCTAAGGAATGCACTATGATTGCGATACACAATATTCGTTTTGATTACTTCTATAGATCGATTTGTACTCTGCCCTTGAGTGTTTTCTATATAATAGGTATATGTACATTATATGTCCATTTCTCTTTCTGTTTCTTTCCTTCTCTCTGGTTGCATGTAACTTCTCTCTATCTCATCTATCTATCTATTCTCTATCTATCTATCTATCTATCTATCTATCTATCTATCTATCTATATCTATATATCTATCTATCTATATATTTATATATCTCTCTATATATCTATCTATCGCTATGCATTTCCTATCTCTATGTCACTTCTCTACATCTGCCTATCTATATGTCTCTCCACATGACGCAAAGCAATATTCAAAATTACCATCAGCATGGGAGTCTACCATTACACTCCCATAAAGTCTCGCACAGTCTCGAATTACACACCATGAATTTCAATCCAATTTCACTAATGATCGAGACTTTTCTGGATTCAATTTTTGTTTGTCATTAAAGTGTCACACCCCGAACTGTAATTGATCACGCTCATGGCTGGACAGCGGTCAGGTCGCTGTCCACAGTGTCCAGCGGTAACGAGGCGAACATCTAGGTTTGTCTTTGAACCGTATCCAAGACATAACCTGGTGCAGTTCAAATCTGCGTGTAATCTGGTCAGATCTATAAAGCAGGGGGTCGGTGATACGTGCGTGGCATATAATGGAAACGAGCAGTATCAATGTGGTGTCTTCTTTTACCAATACATTCTTTTTTAAATATATCCCATTCTTCAGTCAGGTATCATCAGCTGTTGAGTGTACGACATTGATGGTTCAGATATATTGGTCCAGAAAGACACTTGTATAAGGAGTAATATGAACTGTTTATCATAGAAAACCTGTTCATATTGCTTATTCTGTGTTTTACATAACACGTTCTTATTAACTACGAAATATTTTAATTTAATTTGAAATGAATCTAGTGTTTTCAAAGCAGATCTATTAATCATTGATAAAGAGACATAGTAGACATCATTGCTAAACAGATACCAATGTATACCACGTTTTAAATAGCATGCCAATCGTACATCATTCCATCAAAGAAGACATCAACATTCTCAAGTTAGACCAGTCGTATTTAAAGTTGACCTCCTAACGTTATACAAGAGGGACAGAGAAGACACCCTTGCAGTAGCCCCTTGTGCGGACACCTGCTGGCTTTACGACGTCAGCTAACCTGGACTGACAGTTTGGTCAGTTGGACGTAGCACCTTGACCACCTTGACCAGAGCGTGTTCTTCATTCTAAACAGAATAACCTGCTTTCCTTTTCACGGATGTGTCAAATGATAGCTGTGGAAGCCATCACTTTGGGACCCAAGGCAAACTCTGGCAGATGAAAGTAGCAGATGACACCGGTACACTAAGACATATGTGGTCTCGCGAGTTCTCGTTGATTGAAATATTGAAATGAAGCGAAAAATACGTTACGTCACAGTTGAATCTGTGTCTTTAATGAGGCGCATACGTGATTCATGATTTCACTAACGAGGTGTCCCCCTCGAGTTGCAATCCATTACACTCAAGAACGTGGCTTTATTCCCCCATAATCCTTAATTTGACAAGAAGTGTCTCGAATGAGCAGAGTTGCATTAACACGGGGGTCAGATTACGAAACAGTGGCCGCAATAAAATGAAAATGAGCAAATTCCAAACTCAATGGGATCAATTGACGAAAAGGCCATTGTCCAATAATTGCCTGATAAATTGCATGACAGCTAAGACATGAGTACAGAGCATCAGTGAACATAAAGTGTGACTCAATGTTCACGAAGATTCACCTACGATCACGATACCTCAAATCCTTTTCAAGTATGCGTTTATGCGTGCATGCGTGCGTGCGTGTGTGCCCATCTGAAGCTACTACACGTATGTCCTTTCGCCGATAATGCCCATTTATTGCATTTTGTTCCAACTTCTCCGGTATCTTCGAAACAATGCTGTGATTTCTTTACTGGCATGTGATGCACTCTCGACCAACTGCAAGTCAAAGGACTTCTGAACTTTATAATCTACCATGGACCCAGACGAAACTAAATATCTCCAGTATGTGGATATAAAAGGCGTTGATCTCTCCCTTTAAACGCTCTCCAGCTCTATGCTGTGAGACACATGCGTCCCAAGGAGGGACCAGTCTGCCGAAATCAGCTAAGCTGGAAGGCGACTGTCAAAGCAGTAAACCCCACCACCACCACCACCACCTTTAAACAGTTGGAAGATACCTGTGATGGTTGCGCTCTCAGACGTCCGCGCACTACTGACACTTTTTGGACAGATTTGTTTTTGTCGATCACCTCAGCTTGGAGGTATCAAATCACCTGTGACTTCAGTTATCAGTGAAATCTGTTACCGTATTGTGTCGTAGTGACCCTTCTATTAGCACGCGATCAATTTGCAAGAAATGCCAGACATTCTGGGACAAGGTACCTAACTTACCTGACAAAATGGCACGCGCAGTCTTCATTTCATTGCGCCCGATCATTTTCAATCATATCAATAATTGTACATGATATTCACTCATTTTCGGTTTTATATCGAATTAATTTGACATTGTGCATATATATATGACGAATGTTTTATCGACCGTGATATTTATTCAGTGTCATTCTAAACCATATTATTAATGATAAGAAACGGTATGCCAACATCTGATAATATGCACAGCGTGCCTTTGATAGCTAGTTCTGTGTTGCAACATGGTAGATTCATATTTATAATTAATTGTTTTTAAATAAAATAAAGAAATAAAATAAATAGAAATATATAACGAATTTTAGATTTGTAATATTTAATTATTTATAGGATTAGCATTGATATAGTGCATATTCATCTTCTTAGTCGACGCGTATGGGTGAAATATTTCCGCTGTGACGTAAAGCACTAATTCATTATTATTATTATTAGTAGTAGTAGTAGTAGTAATAGTAGTAGTAGTAGTTGTTGTTGTAATAGTAGTAGTAGTAGTAGTAGTAATAGTAGTAGTAGTTGTTGTAATAGTAGTAGTAGTAGTAGTAGTAGTAGTAGTAGTAGTAGTAGTGGTAGAAGTAGTAGTATACACATTATATAACGAAAATATCCAGAATAACTGCTCAAATGCGCTTTGGGGACATGGTGTGAACAAGAATAGTATGTCTACATAGATAATCGAATAAAATATATCCATTTCAGCTAACGTAGAAAACATACATCAGTCGCAGGGCAATCACGTATACAACGTATCAAGTAAAATAAACAGCACCGTTTATACTGGGACAAATGAGTCTAGATATGAACACATTCTGATATAATTACACACACAAAGACATACATTCCCAAGTCTACGGTCTAACTGGGCTGCGGCGATAAGATCATATTTTACATATCTCACATATATTATTGTGAAACTTAACACTGAAGTCAACGGCCGCACCGCGAGCGCTGTGACAGATTCTAAAACCCAAGTTATGTGCTTGGCGACATTTATCGATGACTTCGAGACCCCTCTTTGCATCTGAGGGTCATAGTTGAATAGTTATTATCAGACCACCTGCATTTATAGCAACACGCTTTGGGCGTGGATACTCACAGACGTAGGGAAGAAAAATGAAGGAATTACGAAGAGCATCGTAAACATTTTATATGAGTGTCAAAGAGCGATACACTGTTGTAGCATTATCTGTGTAGAATCCACACTAAAAAAAATCTTAAAAAATCCGGGTTTTCAAGATTTGTTCTGATAAATGATAATACCCCAAAGATAAAACACGATCCGTGTATTCAATTAATGTGTATTACTCTAAGAATTAAAACTATTTTTAAAATGCAAACATACATCTTAAATTTATATTCAAGTTGGGTAATATAAATTGAAAACGAAAGTTTATTTTATAATATACAAATATCATTAGAATAATATATGCGAAAAGTGAACAAATAGATGTAGGCATTATTTCATGAGAGGTTGGTAAAAGTAAGTAGACATAACGAAAAGTATGTCCAAGGTTAATATTGGTTGAAATTCTTGCTATCCTTATATGATTTCCATTACGAGTTCATTGACAAAATACCTTCACGCACCGCTAGCCATCGTAAATGTATAGTATACGTGTACACTCTGTTACGCAAAGCCCACATGGCAGCGGTTAAATATGCAGTGCTCTTGACTCGACTCGGAGAGGAAGTCCCTGTAATTAAGGCGGAACGTTGTGACACCCTGTTGAGTTTATACTCCACTGGTTACTTCAAGGAATGTCGGAATTGTTCGTCTAATCTTTTGCTATTTCACACCGGTATGTCAGAGTTGTAAAGTGACGGAGCGACAAAGAACTGGAAGGGGGGGGGGGGGGGTAATCGTCGTCATGCCTGACCCTGAGGCATACACAGCTCGATATGTGGACATTGTTTTATGATTTGCAGTGTCCAAAACAATTTTGGATTTTTGGTAATTGGGATATCATGCCCATACGCCCCAGACTCACCCAACTGCGACCACACATCATGCATTAGTACCCACCACGTTAACACGTCACACGCAACACACATAACCACCGCCACTACCACCCCCACCACTCCCACCAGCACGTTAGCACACCATCCCCACCTACGACCAACCTTCAAGTTTCATCATTATATTCAGTGTTTACCAACGTTTCATGCGCCGTCGTAAATTAGCTTATTTCAAATTTATTTCCTACCCTTTCAGAAACATCATTAGCATTTCAACGGGCGGTGGTTTTCGTGCATCTGAGACGAGTTAGTTGATATCTTCGTAATGATTCCATGGCTGATCGTAATTCACAGGGGTACCGCGAGTTTACTGTTCAGCGACATGTCCCAGTAGCTTCATCATATGGTTTGAGTTTACATCAAACTACGGCCATGTTACACCACAATTACGTATGGAGGAGTTATTCAAGAGGTCGTAAAACTTCAACTGCAGGTCATAAGTTCTAGGCCCTGTTTTTTTTCTATCTCGATTACATCACGAATTTGTCACGACGACCAATCACCACAACCGTTCCAATACAGCTAATACACGTTTGTGAAACGTTCCCCATAACAAATTGACGGTTTTAATTAAGTTTGGTGTGTGTTTTGTGTGTTTTTCTTTTTCTTTAAAAAAACACACTATTTATTGGGGGGGGGGGGGGGTCATCAACATAGGCACTCCTGTACGAAGCTGCGTAACTCTAAGATAGCCTTAATACTAAGCTTAGCAACAGACTACACCATTGCTAAAGTTGAAGTTAAGCTTACCTAAGAGTTACACCGTTTCGTACAGGAGGGCTCAGGTCCATTAATCTACTTTGTACTTGACGGAGCTGTCGTAATTCTCAGATAGGTTTGTCAAACTGGTTCATGAATCTCGGATTCCAACCTCCAAGCCATGGGAACGGACATAGTCGGTGCTGGCTTATCTCATCCCAGCAATGATATAACCGTCAAACAGGGATACGAATCTTTTTATCCTAATCTGTGTTTTCATCACATGAGTGTACACACGTTTATCCTTCTCACGTATCGGGGGTTTAGTTCTGACGTATCTAACGTAGACGTTCCATTTCTCTCTGTCTAAGACACCACCTCCTCCTCCAACTTGGCACAGTGACCTGGAGAACGGAGATAACCTGAACTTTTGTTGGAAACAAGCAATAGAACAGAACGTTCTGGGCACACGTTGAATCCATCCAAAGCAGCTGTATAATTCCTGGTGATACCAGAGCATGGCGACATTTCAACGAACATGCACTTGATGAATAATCAATTATGTTCAATGATGGATTAAGTAATTACATCTCTGTGGTGTACATCTCAAGTCTTGTATAGATAATCCAAAAATTATTCCTACCGAACCAGTTCCGTGGAAGTGTGTCTATCCTTGCATACACATCTTTCAACGAATACTTCATGTACACTTAAATATCCATGCACTCGTTCCTGTATGCTTCTATAAACGTGTTCCTTGTTGTACTTCCTATATGCTAGTATACTGCCAAATGCCTATTCCTATATAATTTTACATATACTCAACAAAATAAATTAAGGGCCAACAGATATTTTGTGGAGATGTTTTCTATCAGATTTTGGAACTTGGCTTGAGGAATCTAGTACCTTCTTTCATCCCGTCTGTCTGCAAGTTCTTGAAGAGTACCTGGAGCCTGTAGACATTTAAAAATGCTTCGTTGCTAAAAGAACATAAAGCTAGATGTAACTGTCTAAAAAAAGCTACTGGCCCTTAATTAATTTTGTTGAGTATATATTCTTCAATAGCCATGTCCCCATGTATTCGCAGACATGCCATGCCAATAGTATTTTCCAATGGCATCTTGTCTATACTAGTGTTGTATGACAAGATTTTCTTAAATAAGTGTTGTATACTGTATGTAGTATGCATGTCTTCTATACTTTCATAGCTATGTTCTTGTACATACATCAATGCTTCAGGGAGCTGCGTTCATAAATATTCTTGCTTGTAGACACACCATAATTATAAAAGTAACCGTTATCCTGAATACACCGATAGTAAGTTTTGAAAACTAAAATTCATTACATTGAAAAATGTTTTAAACATCTAAATACGATATGTTATTGCAGTGTAACCAAAAAAATAGGTTTGAGGAAAAAAACATCAGACATGTATTATATATTTTAAGGTATTAAACAATGAAACTGGCGCCAGCAGTCTTCACAGTGCCATTGAGATTTAAACGTTTACTTAGTGTAATCCTTTTAATATTTAGTCCGCCTACAGAAAGAGTCTTCACACCCGCGGGCATGCGCAGTAGCCAAATTGTTATTTATTATTAGAAGTGGACTCGGATAACAAAAGGTTCTTTCGTGTTACCCATCTTGGCTCAGTGACGCCGGATCAGCGCAGGTAGGATCTTCACAGTTTTCCAGACACGACAGCGACTATTGAAACAACATGGTCGGCGGAAGACGCTGTCAGACTGGAATCGTAGACTTGTTTTAACCAAAAATAAAAATGAAAGAAAAGAAAAGGCTGAAAATTGCATAGATTTAGGAGAAAGCCCGCTGGGTGTGATTTCAATGTTGTGACTATTCTATTATATATTAGAAACAACATCTTTCAAGGTTTGGTATTTGCATTATTAATGAAATTTATGTATGAACGATGTATTATTTAGCCTACTTATGCCATAGTTATTTGATTCCCTGGTTTACGGATCCGCCGATTTTTTTCTACTTTGGAACATAAAAATAATTATTTTAATTATATTCCGCCGACAGTGCACAAGTCTTTTGAACATTATAATAATAAATTGTGAAGGAAAACATCGTATACATGTAGAATCGATTATTGAACATGAACAAAGACTAGTAGGCAATGGTGTATACAACGTTGAAGCAAATTTGATTACTAACTGGTAAATTATGTCTAATTTATAAAAATTACTGCTATTGACAAGCATTCAAATCTAAACAGCTAATGTGTACTGGTGTTCGTAACAATTGTCCACAATTATATTGATCAATTATATTTCTTTTCTGTCAACCGACCATTCATGTATTATTGTAATCTCCAATTATTTTTATTTTTATATTGTACCCGACCGACTGGCCAAAATATCAAATTATATTTATTAATATTTTCGACCGCTCGGGGAATCAAATAACTATGGCCTTACTAAGAATCTGACGACCTTCGTAAATGTAATTTAGAAAGCATGTTGTAAATATGTACGCGATAACCAATCAGAATACAACGTTTGTATAATTATATTCTGATTCCCACTCCTCCCATCTCTGTAATCATTAAAGCAGAACAAAGTAGCTATAAATAATGGAATGAACAATCGAGTTGTATATCATGCTCTTGAACATTGGTAGTTTACATAACCTCAGAGCTATTGTATTAATATTAACAATGTATTTTATTATTCTCTTTATGGTAACCGATACGTAATGCTATTATTTACCACCGAATAATTTCTTTTGAGAAAAACCGACTTCCACTTGTGCCTAGTTTACGGCGCGTGTCCGCCAAATATGCAAACATCAAAGTTATTTAATTAGTGATTATGTTAATTGTGGGCAACTTGGTCAACTGTGAGGTCGATGGTCTCCCTTGTTCACGTGAAATGGCGAGACTCTTCAGTGATGTAACACCGTGTAGCGTTACTAGCGCGTTGCGTAATTTTATTACCTATAATTGCCGACGATTCCTGTCCATGCTACAAGCTTTGTGATAGTGAAGTTCGTTACTGTGCAAGTCCTTGAGGGCGTTGCAACGTTACTGGCAATGGTTAAAACAGTGATTATTACATCCTCTAAAACAATGGCCATTGCTTAGCATCCGTATAGGGAAATGCTCAGTAGGAAATGGCCATATATTTCAGATGATGATGACCAATATACATATGTTATATTTTAGATGTGAACCATGAAGGATATGCCAGGTCACCAGAGTGTCTCATATGAAAATAATAATTATACGTTCCTCATAAAACATGTTTTAAAAAAAGCAGATCTAGGTTTTGGTTAGCACACTCAATGTGATTGACAGGTGCCCAGATAATAATGGCGTATAACTAACACGGTTAGTGCTAAGTAAATGTTTATGGTGGTGGACATACATTTAACGCTGTATATAGACAGGTAATTGATCAATAAAGATTCCCGAACATCTGATACACATCTACCCTCCCCTCGAACCCACCCCATATCCCCTATGTCCACACCAAGATGTTTTAGAAACGTCACCACGTCCCTATAACAACAACGTATATGTTGTAGGGTTCAATTTGCAGAGAAATCGGTCAAGTTTACACCAGACATAATCAATACCCTCCCAGATGCTACCCCATGGACATTGTAGCAGGGAGGAGTGGGAGGGGTGGACGACGTGTGGACAACGTGGACAACGTGGACAATGAGTTTGACCAACTCCCCCTGGGGATGTTCGTCGGAGGAGGTGTTCAAAACGCTCTTCGGAATATCTCGTAGTCATCAGACAAATCTCGCAGCGGGTAGCCCGAATATATCACTTCACTATTCAGTCTCAATCAAGACACTTCGTAGACAGTGTTTAATGGTGACACGTATATTGTATAGCTTCAAATCTTCTCATTGTCATCAATATAAATGCATTGTATTCATGCCCCTCTGGGCATGGATGCCTTTCTTTTTTATATTTAATATTATCTTATGATTCCTGATATTTAATACTGTATTCATAGTTTTTATTAAATCAGTTAATTTCAAGTATTTAAAGCGACACTACCTTTAAAATATATATTGACAATACATTACATCTTTTTAAAAAGCTGTACATATAATACATTTTTTACAATCTTTACATATATTGGACCAATTGATGAGAAAACATCAAGATTATTGAATTCAAAAGTATACGTGTGTTTTTTAACATAATACTATAGTCATTCTAGGTTTGTAGAAATGTTATGCTTAATTTTTATTTGATTAAATCCTAGTAAGTATATATTTGAAAGAGGATGTTAAACTCCTGCTTGTCAACAAACCTGTCATGATGTATGTGTCTTGTGAAATGTCTTATTTGTATGCCGTATCATCGTGAGAATAAATATTGTTTAAATCATGTATTTTATATCTCATATATTTTATATCTAATATGTCCTTAGGAGCCTACCTCGTCATGTGTTCTGTTTCCGGAGGTGTCCGGTCAACTCCGGCCGTTGTCCTTCACCAGTAGAGGTCAAATTGACAAGTGATATTGACACATGCATCCTGTGTTAGTATTGTAGATATCAACATGATGTTTTTATTTTACTGTCCTGTCTACTGACATACACACCATACACACCACGTGTTCACATATATACATACATATATATATATATATATACACACACACACATATATATATATATATATATATATATATATATATATATATATATATA
>JAUTBT010030527.1:0-18956 GCA_032361225.1 Lepetodrilus schrolli | reverse complement strand
AGTTTTAATCTTTCATTTCTGCATACTTGGTTCTATTGCATTCACACTATGTATTCCATTTCATCAATAGTTGGCATTTCATTCCTTGTTCTCAATCATGTCTTTCATGCTACAATTCCTTTTTGACTCATTTATTTCCTCGTCGCGTATGGGTGAAAGATTCCCGCTGTGACGTAAAACAATAATTCACTCTCTTGTGACCAGTCTGATTGTAACGCCGGAGCAGTCTGAATACCGTACGTGACCCTACAACCAAAGGTTCTTGCTACTTGAGCTTGAGATGTCCCCACCAACACCATTCCAATGACCCCTTCTCTCTCCGCTACGGTTAACCTTGGCATTCTTTATTTATTCCTTTAGTAACTGTATGATTCAATAACACAAACTGATACCCTTACGGTACGGATTACCTATGCAATCATAAAAAAAAAGTATTTTTTTCACATATTTTCAAAATGCCCGTGCAAAATAATATAGTCATGCTTGGTGCTTTGGAAACTCATAGGCTTCTGGCGACAAGTTCGCAAACATCCCTATGCTTATAACATGATTCAAACACTTTCTTTTGATCATGAGTGTAGTACTCACGTGCACGCCCCTGTACTTGCGGAGCATGTTGACTGCTAGATGGTAGACACTCGGGTATAAGCCCAGGCATGCGGCGGATCTGACGGTGGCCGCGGTGAACAACTGACCCGGAAGTTGTTGAAGTCTGCACCCGGAGCATGAAATCAATGGGGTCGGAATTATGGTTAGACAGATGTAATTTATTACAGTGGCAAGAAAATCTTCGCATAGGTTAACGGTCACTAATCGGGGTTATTACATATATTCTGATACAACTATATGCCTCAGACAATTTGCTTGTGTTTATAACCCCACCCTCCAAACACCATTGTAACACATTTAGGATATTTATAGAAATTTGATTGGTCGAGAAATATCATTAGATCCCGGTGTAGGGATACTAGTCGTTAGTGATTCTACTATGGCGGCCGCAAGTAGACTTCCACTTCGGAGAAAATAATGATGTTTTCATGAACTTGCGGAATTTACCATGTATAATGGTGACAAGTTGGATAAATATCATAATAGTTAGTAATACATTGAGAGTTTATCCAAACGCAGGAACGCATAGACGCCACGGGATACGCCGCGTTGTTCTCTCTCACATTTTCCAGAATAGATATAGATGATATCTAAAGACACGAGGTTAATAATCTCTTCACCATCTAACGTCAAGCTTAAATACTTCTCGATAACTTAGCAGAATATGTCAAAGTGTGACTCGATGGATTTAAAGTTACGCGTAGGAATACATACAGGCCAGTAAATTGTAAACCGAAGCACTCATTGATAAATACACCAAATTTGCCATTGTCAAATTTCAATAATATCCGCAAATTTGAAAGCACTATATATTTATCTACTAACTACATCACCCCCTGAAGTTATTAATGCATTGCCCTCCCTCCCCTCCATTCTACCACCCCCTCCTCCCCGGAAACAAACCATCCATCCTTATTCAACCACAGAACAACCCCCCCCGCTCCATACAACCATTCACACCCCGCACCCTTTCGCTCTCAAACCTCATTACAAATTCCAGTTTATAATAATAAATATAAGTGCAGGTTTCTATGTCTAGTTTCCATTTACAATTTAATTGACTACGAAGTTGTCCTGACAACGATAGTTCTATTTGTATCACGGTAATATCGCCTTTCTAGCTCAAATGGATGCATTTAATTACAGACCACTAATGATTCATTTCTGTAATTAATCAACCAGTGAACACAATCATGTGTTAAATGTTGCAGTAGATATCTATCTATCTATCTATCTATCTATCTATCTATCTATCTATCTATCTATCTATCTATCTGTCTGTCTGTCTGTCTGTCTATCTATCTATCTCCTGACGGTTACGGGAATGATATACGTATCAAGAGAGCTAGAAAAGTTGCTCCTACCCAGATTTGCAGGGATTCTTGGCCAGTGCGGTGACAACTGTATATCCGGAGTACACTGCCACCCCACGTAAACTCCATCGCAGAAACCGTTCCACGAAATCCTTTGTAAGTTGTGATTTGCTAACTTCCATCATCAGCTATACGTTACCCATTCCCTTCAGAGACACATTGTCTCATTGATGCGTGTCCCATCCCGCCAGAAGGCGACACACACATACACGCACACACATGCACACGCAGACATTGTCATTGATATCAGGTAAATTACTCGCATAGTAATAGTATATCAGTACATTACCTTTTACTGGTGATACACATTTAAAATTAATGGTGACATCTGGCGTTTATTTTCAAATTACAGTTGTTGCTGCATTTCAGACTGGGTAGTGTCAATTCCTTCATGCGAAGTGTATCGTCGCAAATGGGTGAAAGATTCCCGCAGCGACGTTAAACTCAACAATCACTCACTCATTGATGAGAAGTGTGGCAGGCATTCCAGGGGCCCGATCCACAAAGCTAGCTTACCTTATCAATCGCTGTAGTTACCATCTTCATCTTACGATATGAGTGTGGTTTAGAGTAGCTTTCAAGATTTGTTCACTTATTTCGCGACTTGTCAGTTTAGGGCAGGAGGAAACCCGCAACATCCTTAGCGCTAAATGTTGCAGTAAACCTGCGAGCACCGGCTGGTACTGACAAGACCAAGGATGATATCTGCATTGCCACTCTAAAGACAGCGCATCCTATCAATATCGCGTGAGAAAGGTAACTTTCGCGAACATTGATGCCGGGATTTGGGACCTTGGTTCCGAAGTCCAAACGTTCTACCACTGCCCTACCACCCGTCCCTTACGATAGGTTTACAATCGATTGTAGCTCTGTGGCTCTAGTACGTGATTCACATGGTTCCCATTGTAATGGAGCGTCTGACGGTCTGTGTGTCTTATTACATTTCAAGAATGGACAGACGCGAGGGTATTTCATAAATAGTAAGAAACGCTAATATTTTAGGAATGGACATACAAGATAGTATTTTAGGAATGGACAGACACGAGAATAGTTCATGAATGGACTTACGCGAGAGTATTTCATGAATGGACGGACACGAAAACAATTCAGGAATTGACAGACACGAAAACAATTCAGGAATTTACAGACACGAGTTTTTCATGAATGGACATGCACAAGAATATTTCAGAATTGAATGAGAGTATTTCAGAGGTGTAACCAGCCTCTGAGACATATGATTTTAGATGTCGTACACGTTTTTGTTCAGCCACCCTACAAATCCTATAGTGAAGGAATGGGGGAATTTACGAGTATAAATGCGTACGGTACGACGCCAATACACAGACGAACTTTATCTTTAGGAATATCAATTAAGACCATAATGTAATGGATTATTCCGGTGTAACTGGCCTTCTAGCTATCGTAGAACAAGCTATACACTCGGAGAGCATGTCGGGTCGAGATAGTCTTCGGCCATTTTCTTAAGACAAAAGGAAACACATGTTTCGGTATGGGAGATTTTAAAATTATTTAGTTTTACAAATTTGCTATTGTGATTCTGGAAAATTTCAGGCACAGTGGACTCTACATACGGTACTTGAACAACATACTTAATGTAATGGGATGTAGCTGTGGAAAATATCTGGAAAATGATATGATGTTTGAATAGAACCATGAAAATGATGAATATAAATCATGTCTCAAACCAAAATATATATTGTTATTGCTTTAATCTCGATGAACTCTATTTACTCCACTTAAACCACTCACAGTGGTAGGTTGTACAAACATTATTTAAATCAGCTGTGTGTACAGACTCAAATATTGGAACAGAGTGTGCTAAGTAATCTTGACCGCAGGGACTTGACCGGGTAGTAAAGATTATTATAAACATTATTATTTGATATAATAATACTATTTGATATACTAACATTATAATATACGATAAATTATAGTAAAAATCATTCTAAAACCAATATATCAAAATGTCACCCAGCCGTTTACTACGAACAAGAGCCTGTGATCTTGACTGACAAAAACTGAAGAGAATACTTTTTTTCAGTTAAATAATTTGCGTTTTTACGTAATAATTATAATATCTGATAAATAAATGTAATATCTATACATACTTTTGTACGGATAAATAATTACATTCTTACAAAACAAGACGTGATATGGACAATACCTACATTTTCATGTCAAAATATATATTTTAAGGTATATAATAAGAGGTTATAGTGATTTTCGTATTTTGCTGTATGTTTTGCATAATTGATAGCGGCCCTCTTGAATTCTGAAAATGTCACCAGGGGGAACACGTGGAACTGTGTTTTGGTGATGTATATGACTATGAAACTATCCTGAAAAATTCACCTTTCTACTAATTTATTCAAGGTTTGATGCTAATACTCCTATACTTGAAAGGTTGATGCTATTGTTGTTTTTCAGTGCGTACATACATAATTTATTCCCGTGGGAATCCCAATAACGCATGAGAGTTGCATGTAACGTTTGGTACACTCCTAATGATTATAATAAAGTACCATTGTTATATAAACGTCTAAACACGGACATACAGGAAAACACCACTTGGTATTTGTCATGAAGTTGATTTAGAAAGAACTGAATTAATATATGAGCATACTGTAGGACATACTGTTATAGACACACCGACGTATGTATTCAAAACGATATTCCTGAACCTAGATGTCTAGGCCCGCCATATGCAGTTTGCAGTCTCTATATACAATGTATAAACGAATGCCAATGATGACTACAGTACTAACATCCCAAAGGAATTGGATCGTTCTATTAAATGTATGATGTCTTTGTTGTTGGTGACGTGAAACACACATGACGGTATATATATTATATATATATATATTATTGAAGCGCATCGTCTAGTTCTAATCTCCTGATTGAAATGCACGTCAGCGGTCATGATAATTAAAGGGTGTATCTCACTAAATGGAAAATAATCTATGTAGTCATCACTTTCACTTTCCTGGATGTGTCCGTCTTAATCTGGGTCCGTATACCATGTGTTCAATTCATAACGTCACGTGATCGGAGCATCCCACTATTTGGATTTAATTTAATGAACCCGATTGCTATGGTTTCATTCTAAACGTGTCATTTGATTTTAAAATATGAAAGAAGAATCAAAAACCGAGTTTGAAGGAGGAGTGGTTTCCATTTCCGGAAGCTTGGGAATCTCTGAGAACTCAGTGACGTCAGTTGTGGATACATTAAACTCCACAAATGAAAATGATTCCGGGGACATTTCGAAAATGGTAAGATACTACGTACCAAGAATAAGACTCGGTGAATTCTTATGTGTCCGCCCTTGTATGGTGTTTTAAATTGGTCATCGTGTATGTTTTACAGCTGGCAATAATCTGCATTTACGATGATCACCTTAGAACTCCATACTTCTGTATTGCGAACAAAATCCATCGCTTTCTCAAAAGCTCCACCAACCAGCCATTGATATTAATTTAATAGTAGTTACAGTAACTGTATATAAAAAAGTATTCATATTCAACCTCGACCGTATTACTTTCTTAACATCCATCAACGGCACTCGGCAATATGGACCACTTTTAATGTTGACCCTATATGACCAGTGAATTTGTAATACTAATATTTTCACATTGCATTGAGCACACTAGTAGGCTCTATTTTACTTTAAATGAGTTGTTTTTGCATTTAAGGATGTACAGTTTATTGATTTTCGGTGTATTACTATGGCTGCCATGTTGGTGTCAGCTCTTACTTATAAGTATGCCGCTTATCAGACGCCTAATGAAAAGTCTTAACATTACCATAGGAAACCGCCGTGGACTATGGGACTGGTGTTGAGATGACCATTCACCATTCTACTACAGTCGAACCTGGACGGGAAAGAGGCAACAACTGGGTAGTTGTGCTTGCCGTTTTCGTGCTCCTCGGCTGTATAAATGTACACGTGACACTCCAGAAGCCGACATTGACCTTCTTTGGTAAAAGTCCGAGTCCGAGTAATACACGGACGACAACTCCTACAACAACAAATATCTGTTCTTCTCTCAGCTGGATATGTGACAAGATTCCGGAAGTCAGCAGACAGGCTGAAATCCAGACCCTGTTAGAGGAGTTCAAGAAGGGAGATGAGGCCGTGATTGCCAACATCAGTGAAATACTGCACGCCTTGAACCTCAGTCAGGAGATAGAGTCGTTTCTCGCGCAGATGAATATGGAGGGAGACAACTCTGTAGCAAGCAAAGACGCAGTTCCTTTAAACGTCAACGTTGCCGATGTCGTAGATACAACGCCAGTCACGGACACTTACCAGGCGTTGTTTTCCGTCTTTGGTAAGTATATTCAAGTATCAGATGTATTCTTTTACTCATATCTGCAACTAGTGTTAAACCTTAGATCTCAGGGGTTTTAAACGTAAGATTATGATGGAGGCATACTTACAAAGTTACAATGTTAGATAGTAACACAGATACACACACATAGACACACACACACACACACACACACACACACACATACACACACACAACACACACACACAGATTGTAGAAGCTTCACCTATTATTCATCATTTTGAGGACATTAAAACCCACCGGTATAAAGAACACCATCTATTTCATCTTTGTATGTTCACCAACTATCTTTAAAATAATGCCGTAATATATTACTTTTTAATTCTTCGAGCAGGCGTGTTCAGTGCTTCCTTGATCCTTCTGACTAACTTCCGGTGGGTGTCCGTAACTGGCAGCGTTCTGTCCGGCGTCGGGTGTCTGGGGACGGCATTCTGCGACAATTACAACATCCACGTCGTCTCCTTCCTGTACGGCGCTCTCATAGGTCAGTGTCGACTGGGAACTCTGCATCGCTTCAATGACGTCACTTATATCTCTGTGCTATATCTATGATATATCTGTATCACCACTGCCGCCTATATGCCACTCCTGGGGCACACATATGAGAACTCTGTGACACCCATGTGATACTTCTGTCACCCCCATGTGGCACATCTGTGTATGAACTCTGAGACACCTCTGTAGTACCCATGCACCTCAGTTATCGACTCATTGAGACTTGTTCACCCCATTGGTACAACTGTGGGTACATCTGTGGGTACATCTGTAGGTACATATGTGATAATTAGGTGACAGCTGTGATCGCTGTGACAGTAGATCTTCATATTTTCGTTATTGTTTACATAATTCTAGAGTTAATTATGGCATGAGAAGATGTGATGTAGTAATAGTAACAATAATGAATAAGAATTAGAGTTTCAATTAAAAGAATGACCACATGCACACAATTATTTCCACATTGTAATATATAAATGCCAACTTATATAATGTTACATTCTCGCAATTTTATTTTCACCGCCAAATGTTCAACGTATAATTATTTATTTTGTAGAACCGTTTCCGCGAATGTTTGAAATATTACCGGCTGGACTAATATTATTTAATTTACATGAATTCTTTTTCTCTCAGAAACCAAATACATTTATACATTTATTGATAATGCAGTTGTTCGCTAGGTGACACTTATTGCATTGCTGTTCTTCTTTATAGGTATCGGCCACAATATGATTCTAGTTTCCAGCATAGTTGCCATCATTACACGTTTCAAGGCACGACGTCTTCTCGCGTTGCTCATTCCTCACATTGGGCAGAGCATCGGAGCTATCATCACTTCCTTTCTGGCCAATTTCCTACTTCCGGCGGCAGGGGTGAAAACATGGGAGAGTTATCTCCTCTTGCAATCAGGAATTGCTCTAGCAATGGTCGCGTTTTCATTTTTACTGATTCCGATTAAAACTGGACACGGTCAATATGCAGGCCGACAATTGGTGGAGAGGACTTTCGGATTCAATGGACTCGAAATTTACAAAACAGTTCATCTCTACACGTTTGCTTTTGTCTTCTTTTGCTGGTATGGAGGTGAGAGATACTTGATAATGATCTGGGTATCTTTTCACGAAGCTCTCGTGTCTACCAAGAGACCATATTGCATATATTATTAATATGTATATATATATACAGGTATGGGGATCGGGCATTCACTAGAGCGCTATGGTCGATACCCTAGACAGTAAGAATTAAACTACGACACCAACTATTGTATTATTGAAGCTGAAATTCTGAAATACGTCATATAAAATTCCAACAAAATCTATCAATACATTCCGTGTTCTTGTGAGTCATCAATCCACCACTTCCTTAATAATAATAATAATAATAATAATAATAATAATAATAATGTGCGTATTAATATTGCGCCAAATCTCTGTTCGTAATCTTGCGCATAGCACTATATCATTATTCTCTCCAATGAACTCAATCTGCCATTTAAAGCGATAGAATGTTAACATTTATTTAAAACCTAAAACCGAGCTGTAGTAGGTTAACCATACTACACACATGTTACAAGCCACTATTTACTCGTATCTCAAAATTCTTGTACACCAGGCTACTCCATCATCGAGGGGAAACTGGCCAAGTTCAAGCGGCTGAATCTGATCCCTATGCTATCCTTCGGGAAGGTCCTGGTGCTCCTCCTCCTGGCCACGACTCTAATAGGGACCTGCGTCTCCTGCTGCTTCCCCGGGAAGATGTCCTTAAGGGCCTCACTGGCCCTTATCTCCGCTCTATCCGGCGTCGCCAGTCTGTTTAACTTGCTCACCAGTCAGATGTCAAGCTTCGTATACGCGCTCACATACTCCGCCATCCTGGGGCTGCTGAAAGGTAAACACACCGAGAAGCGTCGGATTGACGTCGGATTGTCGTCGTTGGTGTCAGTTCTTACTTACAAGTATGACTTTTATCAGACGCCTAATGTAACGCCTAACATTACCATATAAAACAGCTGTAGACTATGGCTCAGATGACCATTTACCACTCAAGTACAGTCCAACGCCGACGGTAAGACGTTAAACTGTATTTCATATTTACGTCAAAGTTTGATGGGAATTGGACTCATAGTACGTTATAGAGATGTGTCCATTATTCCGGATACATCAAGAATATATAGCAATTTTCCGGCGTCTATTCAAAGGCCACCAACTAGCATGGTTGTTCTATGTTTATTCACGACTACAAGGCCACTTAATGTGAATTGGACGAAGCTAAATTTTCAGCCAAATGATTTGATGTTCTTTAAATATTCGTCATGAAATTATATGCAGGTCATGTAAAGCAACGACTGCTGCAGTAATGCATGCGTCAGGAAGAACGCTAAATACTTATACGATGTGATATTGTATTTCCGTCTTGTCAAGATTACGAAACATCCGATTTCATTACATACGAGTACGATTTCATGCTCAAGCTCAAATTTTATGTGGGGATTTGTGAACAAAATTGTAAGTTGAGCATGAAATCGCACTCTAAAGTTTCGTAATCCAGGGGTGGGGGTCTATTCCCCAGACCCAAACCCAGAACCGGACCAGGATGTGTGGTCTATTTCCCGGACCCAATTCCCGTTAATCTGATTGGTTCACGTGGTTAGGGTTAGGACAATATTTTATTCATATTTTGGGTCACATGAGTCAATCGGTTTGCCGGGAATCAGGCTGTCAGGAAACAAGACACAGTAATACTAGTAGGCAGTTAATCCATCATGGGCATTGATTGGTTGGTTGTCTTCTTGCAGGCGTGACTGACCCCGTTCTACAGTACACCATTCCCCTCGTTGTTGGGGAGGACCACGTCGCTATAGGAACGGGAGTCATGACAACCGGGCAGGGCCTGGGTGGCCTGTTAATGACTACAGTTGCAGGTGACGCATCATCATGTACACATGTGCTAAGCATTCGAATATTTAGCTCAGTTCACTATAAGGTGTTAGTACCTTACAAGCTCCAATAGAAACGTCTATCTAGACAAGACCTTGGAAGAAATCTCGATACAGCCAGCGTATACTTATTTATCGAGTTCACGGGTTAAAGCTAGTCATGAATCACTGACGAAAATGTTCTGGTCAGATGCAATGTAGAGAGAAACAACGTCAACGCGGCGTGTGGAACCATTTGGACAAATATTGGAGGTAATCATTGTTTGTTTACAAAAGTTGAAAAGACGCCGATTCCTACATTTTAGTATTTTAAGTGCCAAAACTATTCCATTCAGTAGTCTTACGAATTCGCAGCATCTACAAGAGATTTATATCGGTTTACATCGTATATTATATGGCGCTGCCGTGGCGTCAATGCGTTCCTGCGTTGGATCAACCCTCACTGTAACTATTATCTAGTTCAGGATCTATTTAAAAAAAAATCATTACCGAAAACCTCATTACTTTCTCCGAGGTGGAAGTCTACTTGCGGCCGCCATATAGTAAAATCAGTAACGATCAGTGATGCGGTTACGTGATCTAATGATATTTCATCCCGGAACATTGTATTTCTCGACCAATCAAATTGTTAGAATTATCATAAATGTGTTACAATGGAAGTTTCTGTAAATGTTGCCATTTCGTCACCGGTCCTCAATCACCTGTTTCAGACCAGATTGAGTTCGTTCAGGGGACCACTGAGGGCTGTTTCTATCTGGCTGGAGGCCTCCATCTGCTGGGGTCTGTATCAGCCGTGGTTACCTTCTGTCTGTTGTACCGTGCTAGCTGCATGCATGTGTCAGTAACACCGGCGTCAGGATACACCGAGAAACAGGAGACGGTGGGGACAAGTACAAGCGCACTGTAATGTTCGGAGAGTAAGAGAAAGAAAAAGAGAAAGAGAGAGAAAGAAAGAGAGAGAGATTTCCGAAGCGAGCATGCTAAGATGCGCTGTATGGTGCATTTATCATCATTGCTTCTTAATGCTTCAACACCATCCTGTACAGGTTTACTGCAATATTCAGATCTACATGTGTTGCATTTTCGTCCTGTCATAATCTGACGAACTGCGAAATGAGTGAAATGTGTACACATAGCAAACATAAGATTATCTACAGTAATAATTTTATTGGCTGTGTTATTGGTTACACGCTGTTTCAAAGTGTAAGTCTTCTAATGTTCGTCATCTACAACAGATCACAAATCTAATGTTGGCAAAATACACACATAATTATCACTTCATTGATGACACTACGGGCCGACATCAGTTCCTGTACATGTGCAACATTCCATTATACATTCCGGCCGACAGTAGCTGTTCGTAAAATTGAAGGATAATGGTTTACACAAGTTTACACAACTACAACTTATACAGTTATTATACTGAATATTATGAACATTATGCAGTTATTTTAAAAATAATGTTTATTGATATAAATTGTTGCTACCTTAAATCTGTATTAATATATACAACATAATCCTCTTTAAAAGAACAAGTATATAGTTTACTCATGCATCTATTTGATTACTATATACAGTGTACATGTCCGTGTGCGTATGCGTGTGTGTGTGCGCGTATGCGTGTGTGTCTGATTTCTTTCTCTACATACATCAATTTTACCATATTATTATAATTATCATAGTTGTATCTTATCAAATAGCATTGAATATCGATATGATTTCAATAGTCTAACTGTCTGTAGAGTGGTAATGCAGTTATCGTCCTTGGTCTTGTCAGTACCAGCCGGTGCTCGCAGGTTTACTGCAACATTCAGCGCTACGGATGTTGCGGGTTTCCTCCTGCCCTAAACTGACAAGTCGTGATATAAGTGAAAGAATATTGAAAGGGCCTCTAAAACCCCAATTCAAAATAAATAAATAAATAAATAAATATTCTAACTACCTTCTATCACATCACGGGCATATCTTTGCATCTCAGACAGCATTTCTCTCTCAGAATCTGTAAATGAAAGGCGGCATTATTTGTGAGCACATCAAGCTAAATGTGTATACGCTGGACTTTGTGCTATTAAAGCCTATTGCAAACGTAACCAGCTGTTAAACTGTATTCTGTTTTCCGACAATGCACACGGCACACAAAATCACCGAAAACACCGTTTTTGTTTGCCGTGTACGTTATGCGTAAGATGACTGTTCGTAATCCGTTAGTTTCCACCTCGAGTTTTAAGAAAGACCTACATGCAACAATCACGCTTACTGTACCACAAGGAACACATTTTCCGTAATCACTCATATAGAGTGGGTTATTCTAATTATTCCATATAATCAATTTAATGTAATAAACCATTGAAAACTGCCGACAAACATCATTATCGAGATTTAATTTCAACATATTTTATTGACACAAATTCAACAGGATCAGACAAAAGCGAATCACTTATCTAAGTTCTCTCCTTATTTACAATTTATAATAACATAGTTGGTGCAAACATATATTAAAATATATACAAACAAGAAGAAGTAAATAAGGCACAATACATTGAGTGCTAAAACATACATTATTATATATGGGTGGTTATATACAGCAAGAAATAAATAGCATTAATACATGCGTGTACAATAACAAACCATGGTCACAATACTACTTTACAAATCGTTCAGTGTTTTAAAAAATATTCTTGAACAGAAATAAATATAGCTTCATTTTGTTTAAATTGTAAAATATCGCTACCAAGAATAATAGTATTTAAATCAGGTTGTTCCCCACATACCGTAGTTGAATACAACCAAACTTATTTAGATTAAAATTTACCAGCTACTGTTTTGCCCAAAGATTCAAAATATTTAAATCGTTATTAATGCTATTAAAAATTATATGTGTGCATCTTGGGATGACATTTCAATACTCGTGTCATCAGCAAATAAGCGTGGGAGACATTTTAACTCATCAGCTATATCATTAATGTAAACCAGAAATAGAAAAAGGGCCCAGTACAGAGCCCTGGGGAACACCAGCAGGTATTGTCTTTTCGCTTGATTGACTACCATTGACACACACACACACACACACACACACACACGCACACACACACACACACACACACGGACACACACACACACACACACTCACTCACTCACACACACATACACACACTTCTTAATGCAAATAATAAGTTATGTCATGTCATGTATAATATCATGTCTAATCTGCAAATATTTAATGTACTCATAAGTTTGCTCTATTAAGTAATGTAAAACAAATCCTACAGGATACTGGAATATTGTTTATATGGATATCTCAAAATGCGTCCAGCGTAAATGTTTTGAACAGCAATGTAAAACTTGTTCTTATGGATCAATTTAAACAGTCCTGGTACAGATCGGCCATTAATTCACCCAAAGATGCATACTATATAATGTATAAGCAATTACTTAAGTTAGAACCCTATTTACTTTTATTACCGCCAAATTATCGTCATTGGATAACCAAACTAAGAACTTCTAACCACCGACTACCACTTGCAACGGGCCGGTGGCATATTATTGATACAGAAAGCAGAATATATACTTTTTGCAACAATACTGTTTGCGATGAATTACACTTTTTATTGTTCTATCCATCTTTAAATGTACACAGAAATACGACCCTGGTAGAATACTTTTGTAAATATCCCAAGATTTATACATTTAATTTATTTGATTATTGTGCGTTATTGCATAAGCTTTCCGAATATATCAATCTTGTATGTTATTATCTATGTATTTTATTAATAGTATGTAATGCTGTATGTTCTCTATATCACCATGTGTGATTTTTGAGAAAATAAAAATGTTCTGTTCTGTTCTGTTCTGTTCTGTTCTGGCAAAGGTTGGCTGACATTTTACTAGAGGCTTGGATTCCAGTTACTTGGACGTCTTCAACCTGTACACATTCAGCATCTTTAACCATTGTCGTAGAGATTCCTGCGTTATCCAAATACATGTAGAGATACTCTTGCACTCTGTGTCTCTACCATACATACAAACACGCACACATGCGCATACACACGCATACGCACACGTGTTCTAATCGCTTACCGTCAAGTTCTCCCTCTTCAAACATCTCGTGAACGTCCCTCGTAGCTAGAATCTCTAGTAATTTCTCATCAGTCAGTGGCTCATCAGCTCGCTTGGCTGTACAATTAGATAGGTTCTGACGAGCATTACTTAATCTATTTCAAAACGTAGTTTAATACGATGACAATGAGGTCGATTTAATATCAATCAAGTTACTAATAAATACACGCGCACGTACGGAAGCACACAACCTCAAAATACTCACATACAACTTTGATTTTGAGTATGCTATATACGCAGATTAAATAGATAAAATAACACACGCATTTGACAATTAACATTTACATATTGAATATATTATTATTATTATTATAATTATTATTATTATTATTATTATTATTATTAGTAGTAGTAGTAATAGTTGCAGTAGTAGTATACACATGCACATGTACACATAATATATCACCCGTAGCAAATATTTAAATTAAAATCTTGATCTATGATTACGTTTCAGCTTGTCTACGATTTTCTGCTTCAGAGTGCCCCACTTGTTTTTAAACCATTGCTTTGTTTTCTGCCACGACTTTCTAATTCTCCACCATCCATTGGAATCTTCAGGGAGGATGACGAACACGGCCAGAAACAAGAGCAGAAACACAGCCTTCATCTGGAATGAATGCTGAATGGCAGAGCTTACTAATGTTAGGCCGCAATCGAAAAGTCATTTCCCATTAGTCGGAGACACTCCTCGACATCACCATACGCTCGGACCTACACGTCGCATGCTACGATTATAACGGGAAGGTCAAGCCATGAGCTTACCAATAAGATTGCCGCTAATTTGAAATTTAAGAAATATAAATTACTGTCAGAATTAACATCGAATTTCTATTCTGTGTATAATAATTCAATATACTAGTATGACACTGGGAGTATTTACATTCCGTTTATGAAAATTGATGACATATTTAATTGGCATTCCAAACCTCTTGCCCATTTCCACCAAGAATCGGATTCGGATAAACTGCGCGACATACACTCTGACCTTAGTGGAAGGATTCCATTATGGTGGAAATGGGCGACGAGGTCTCTAAATATATAATATGTCAATTTCAACTTTTACAAAATGTAGGCCTAGATGTAAACAATCCGAGTAAAACTTCACCAGAAATAACGTAGAGTTCTATTCCTTAAATTTCAAATTAGCGGCAACCTCATTGGCAGGGGCATATCATGATAGTATTGTCATAATGGAAAACGACCATTTATTTAGGTCCGAGAGTATATTTCATTCCGAGATGTTCCGAAGTTAATCCGTTTGTTACGAAAAAGGGCGAGAGGTTGCGAATGCCAATTAAATAAGTTTATTAACCTTTACAAATAGAATGTAAACGCTTCCAGTGTCAGTTATTGAAATCGTATACCTAGATTAGACAATCCGAGTAAAATTTAAATTGAAGGGTATAATATTTCTTGAATTTCAAAATAGCAGGAAGTTGACTGACAGTAGCATTTCCTGTCCCTACCGTCATTATCATGATTATGGAAACTTTCCATCCATATCCAAGCAAATATTGGAATACAGTGGACATAACTCGAGTAGTTCAACTTGTGTAGGTAACTTATTTTGATGACGTATCATAGTAGATCTACAAAGTACATAATATTGCAGCATACATTCAAAAACAAATTCTAGAAAAAGAAACCTAATGATTGGTGAAATAAAATTTTAGAAAATAAAATTAATATTGACAACGTGGCGATATGGAATATTAGGTATAGAAGTACTAGGTGTGGTTTACTGATTATGATAACGTGTCCTGACAGGTATTGGTTGTCGTTTAAGACGTGTCCTTTGCAAGCATACTGCATGTGTATTTTACCTAGTATGATGGCGTATTCTTTGCAAGTGCTAAGATTATGGCGACGTGTCCTTGCATGTATTGCGCGTAGTTTACAGATTATGGCGATATGGCAATACTTGCATGTAGTACGTGGTGGTGACATAATACAACGGCAGTGAAACATATTCTTCCTTAACTAATAGTGAACTACATTCCTTAATCAATAGTGAATTAACTAATTACGAATAATGTTTAATCTAACAATACACAGCATTTCAGTGGTGAAAACATAACTGTATCCACATGAAATTGAAGTAACACAACTCCTACACGATTACGTACGAGCAGTACTTAACATATGAACCTAAAACTAATAAAGAAAAATCGTTATCGATAATTTTCTATTCTACCAAAATCTGCCAACTAGTCGGCATGTACACAACATAAGAAAGAACGTATATGCCAGCGAAGCCACAATTAAGCCATACGTACCTTTCCACAATAGGGAGATTGTCTGTGGTCGAGATAATGAAGTCCTGAGACTATATTACCACGAAGTAACACATTTCACACCAACATAATTACTTTGTATCTAACCTTTTTTTTGGGTGCCAGCCAAGCTCACAGGCAAAACAGGATGTTCAATTCCATTGGCATACGTGTACCAACATCATCATACCGATCGCATGAATCAGACTTCGACATACGGAATTTTCCATTCAAACCTCATGGGCGACAGTGTTAACATAGTTAAGCCTAACTATTGAACCAGAGTGTAAACTGTCACCAAATCAAACTTATTGCAAAATTCAGTTTCCAATAAATATAGAAATCAAGAATAAAAACATCACTTCAACTGATTGATTTGATTTCAACATATTTTATTGACACAATAATTCAACGGGATCAGACAAAAGCGAATCACTTATCTAAGTCCTTTACAATTTATAATAATATAGTTGGTGCAAAAATATAGTAAAATATATACAAACAAGAAGTAAATAAGACACAATACAATGAGTGCTAAAAATTACATTATTATATATGGGTGGTTATATACAGCAAGAAATAAATATCATTAATACATACAATTAGTACAATAACAAACCATGGTCACACTACTACTTTACTAATGTTGAGTTTTAAAAATATATTCTTGAACAGAAATAAACATAGCTTCATTTTGTTTAAACTGTAAAATATCTACCAAAAATAATAGTATTTAAATCAGGTTGTTCCCCACATAGTAGAATAAAATCAAACATAACGTGTCTGTACATGGCATAAGATGGACATTGAAAGAAATAGTGATAATTATTTTCATAGGCATTACAATGACATTCCATGGTTTCTGATAAATTTACTAGAAAAAGATCAGCATTTAGGTTACTACATCTATGTCTTAAGCGAGTATGCATAATATTTAACAATCTATTTCCACGTATAAAAATTGGGAGAACAGTCAATAAGTGTTACCATGGAAGATTTAAACATATTAATAGAAATACTATTTCTGGTAGATATTGGTAGTTGATTCCACATTTGCGGCGTAGACGGTATAAATGACCTTTTGAAAGTAGATGTTCTTGCAAAAGGGACACGTACATTGCAGTTCAATTGCTCTAAGTTCAATGTGGATCTGCACAGAATATACTCTGTGAAATTCAACAGCACTATGATTCGACTCGGAGCCTCAAAGATGTAAGAAATTATCACTCTTGTAAATAGAACTGGATTAATTTGAAGTGTTAGATGCTGTCAAATAATGCGGAATTACCATTCATAGTCAATTACTGGCCAGTAAATCACAACTATTCTGAACTGACACATTTTCATGACGATAAATTCTAATATACTGAACGCCATTGAAAACGCAACATGGTGTTTTATCCAATATTATATATGTTTTAACATGAAATGTATACAAAATTGGAACTGTAAATTATGTTACTTATTAAAGTAACGCTAGAGCACTAAATTAATGGACTTTTACAACGGTGCACTTTATCGACAAATCACGAAACGCCACCATCTGGAGATGGTCACCAAATCGAAACCAAAGTTTCGATATAGAAAATTATCGTTTAGCATGCGTATGCATGTGACAATTGTGATAGCTTTAATCATAGCCTATAAAAGCCAACGCAATTTGTTAGTGTTATTTTATTTGACAAAGTTATTTCAATGCGAGTATTGACATCCCAAGAATGTGAAAGATCAGTTGGCATACATGATGCTGTATCATCAAATCGCGCTACAACACAGTCTTGGATGCTATCATTCCACATTATAAAGACGTTTTACTCATTTGCAATAAACAAGGACCACTCGGGATCGACCTTGACCTCGACAAGAAATGGATAAAACCAAGACAAGATCATCACATTCTCGGCACACATATACGTGAACGTAAACAACCAACCGAGCTCACGGCACCTACTATTCAAGGGATATGTGGTCCAGTTAACGCCAACACCGTAAGACACCGCTTACGTACAACATAATTTCACGCTAGACGTCCCTACGTTGACCAAATTTTCACTCAACATCATAGAAATGTACGCTTGAATTGGTCTAATCGTCGTCAATACTGGAATACCTGGTAGATGGCGTTATGAAGGTGTCTTGCTTTCGGCCAAATCTCGTTTTCATCTTTAAAATGCTGATAGACTACATGTTTGGCGTCATCGTGGAGAACGTTATCTCGTTGAATCAGCTGTCGAAACTGACAGATGGTGTGGCATGATTTGGGGCGGAGTCAGTTATCACCACAGAATACCTTTGTATCCAACATTATACCGAAGGCGTGTTGAGAAAAGTGCGAAAAATGTAACAAAAAAGATGTTTAGGCACCACGTACGGAAAACGTAACAAAATGTGTTTTTGTTACATTGTTCGTACATCTGAGTTACCAAGTAATAATAGTGCATTGGTATTCCAAAATATATGTGTATTCCCTCCGGTGCGTTTTTAATGGAGTTCAGTATAGATTAGCGCTTTATAACATACGTGCAGTAACTGAGAGAAGTGTTGTAGGACGTCGTGCATGTTATAACATGTGCGAGGTCTTGTGGATCATAACATATATATCTACTACAGTCCTACAACATTTCTCTCTGCGTTAATATATAATAATTGTAAGTATCACAAATGCCTGGTAATGTGAATTTTACCAAGTAACATTGCTCTTCTCTCACTCTCTCTCTCACTCTCTCTCTCTCTCTCTCTCTTCTTTCTCTCTCCCCTCTCTCTCTCTCTCTCTCTCTCTCTT
>JAUTBT010030516.1:0-18957 GCA_032361225.1 Lepetodrilus schrolli | reverse complement strand
CTTGGAGGTAAGATGTAAACCAAGAAAGCGTCACACCCTGAAGTCCAAAATCTGTTGATAACCTGCTCATGAGCTTCTGGTGGTCCACGGTGTCGAAAGCAGCTGAAAGATCAAGTAGGATCAGACTTGCCATGTCTCCAGAGTCCACTGCACACCTCAGATCGTTGACAACTCTCAACAGTGCTGTCTCGGCCTGATCATTCACTATTCTCTGCATATAGCTAGGACCCATCAGAAGGGCACTAGAGAACAGATTCATCTCAAAAGTAGCTTTAATATAAGAAACGCCGTCTGTGTGAACGGCAATTCATCTCGACCCAAGTTGAAGCCATGTTATTGGCAGTATTTGTTTCTGGTAGCAATTAATCGTTTGTAGCATCTGGGATGCTATTCCACTCTGTTATATGATGTCACATTGTCGAGTGGTATACTAGACATGATTGTTGGAATAATGCTGCACTGTTTCAAAAATAATAGATATAATATGTTTTACTTATGTCATGAACAATGTATACTACTAGGAATTCGGATATCGGCCATTCCAAGCTACAGGTCCATTCCTATGGAACAATCTCCCACAAAACATCGGTGAAATAAAAAAATTAAAAACATAAAAGAATCACACTAAAAACTCACTTCATTAGTGAAGTGTACGTCTGATCCTAGTTTCACCCATTTCCCAAAAGTGCATTTGAGTAGTTGTTCTGGATATTTGCGCTATATTAAATGTGAATAATAATAATAATAATAATAATAATGTTAACCCTTTAACCCCAGTCACTGATAGTTGTAACACTGATAGTTGTAATTTGAAGTAATTGCTAGAGTGTTGTTATTTATTTCGTTATACGTGGGCAAGTGCTAAAAATGGCACAGCTACAGAAATACCATAGGAGGTAAGCCCTATGACGCCGCCGGGCCTTACGTAGCCATGGCACTCTAATAGGTAAAGGGTAATACTACTAATAATAAAAATACTAATAAAAATACTAATAATAAAAATAATAAAAATAAAATAATAATAATAATAATAAGCTCTAACAATTAACACAAATGGCCAACATTATTATAATTAGTTGGCACCCAGTAGGACCAATACGTGAACACGAGACTTAGATTGATATTTGTATATATGCAAGAGATAACTATTGTACGCATGTTGACGTACAGTTACGAGTGTGCAGACACTAGATGTAGACAAGAGACCATCACACACAATACTTCAAAGAGGCCGTTATAGTGCAAACGTGCTGACCTTTACAGGTGTTCGTGTCACGTGTAGACTGGACTTCAGCCTACTGGAAAACAGTAGGGCTTGATGGAAAGCTCATGGAACCAGTTTATAGTAGACCATATTTGTTGGTAAGCCGTAGACAGTAATATTGTAAAATGCCTATTAGATTCTTAGCTAAACGTTGCTAAACGTTATCAAATTACGTATAATACACTGGTTTAACTCCTAATATTTATGAACGTTCACAAATTTGTTCACGTATTTTTTATTAAGCGTTAATAAATACGACTCGAGTAGAGGGTTTGTAGCAAAAGTAAACAGTACATTGAATACCAGACTATCTCAGTTATCGTCCTTATTTAAAAGATTCTTAAACAGTACATATTAGCACGTGTATTGCATTCTTCAGGTTTCATCAACATACGTATTATTTGAGTGAAAAATAGCATAAATAAATACAGATTTACAATGACAATTAATCAATCATGTATTAAATTATGATTTTATATCTAACATATTTTTGTCGTATTACAATTTAGTGCATTTCAGTTGAAACTCATTCACTCATGGAATCAACATTTAATCATTCATAATGGCGTTTTCTTCATTCGACAGGGGTTCTGTTTCAATCACAACTCTGTACAGAAGGAGATTTATTCATCAGAAAACAAGAGCCGCGAAAAAAATAGCTATCATTCCTCTTCCATTTACGTATATAAGACTGATAGGCGCCTCGATTACTTTACGTCCGGAACTGGCTTTCATAACTATTACCACGTGACTCTCAACAGGTTTTTGCACGTGACCGGTGTTACGGCATGTGGTGGATTGCTGCCCCATTCATCTTTACGTAAACATAACGCAGCAGGGCTATGCTGAACTCGTGTTTATACAGTACGATACTGAGAGTAATCGTAGATGCAAAATACCACATAAGCGACCTCATCAGGCATGCATTATGTAGAATGTGAAATAGTTGCCCGCCAAATAGTTGTTCGGGGACCATCATAACGGGGAAATGTGTAATATTATACAGGCCAGAAAATTAGATTTTGAATAGTAAATAAAATAACTATTATGATAATTATTAATTGTACAACAGTAAGTTAATTACGTTGAAAACCAATATAAAAATGCCCTTAGTCGTAAAGGGAAAGCTACAAATGAAGCATCGATAACACATTTTTTTTAGCATGAAATAGATATTATGTGCGTATGTGTTTGCGTTAAGAAAACAACACTAGTACACGTTTCAAGCCAACTCTGAACAAATGTTGCAGTGACAATTCAAAATACCTGCATATTAATACATCTACAGCTATTACTATGTTGAATTGTCAATTTGTAAACTTTAATTAAAATCCCTAAATGTATCGTGAAATAGTCATCTTAAACTGCTTTGCATTTTAAGATTGTTAGATGATCGCCGAGAGTCGCAAGCATTTGCACTACACACAAGATATCTGCGCTCTATAAATGTATTATTTATTATCATAAGGACAACAAAAAAAACTCCATGATAGTTTACATTTGCTATCATGCTAGTATTAAACGCTATCGCTGCAATACTGCAATACTACATCGGGTTTTCCGATCCAACCAATATCACCTCTTTTGACACAGCAAATGGTTCACATCTAGTACCCTGTCAGAAATTTGGCCTATGGCAACTGTCATATAGTGTTCATTACTATAGGGAGTCAGACAAGCCACAGCTTTCTGCAGTATGCTTTACTGCATGTGTGCTGCACATTTCACAGGAGGCCATATGCCGAGTAATACTACCACTATTAATAATACTACCACAATTACGATTACGACTAGGACTATCGCTACCACTACCACTGCTGGAAGCTGCTACTACTACCACTGATACTACTACTACTACTACTACCACTGATACTACTACTACTACTACTACTACCACTGCTGCTGCTACTACTACTACTTCTGCTACTATTACCAGTACCACTACTACTACTTCTTCTACGACTACTTCTGCTACGACTACTACTACTACTCCTTCTGCTACTACTACTACTACTACTACTACTGTTACTACTACTAATTCTACCATACAACCACGATTACAAATATAACATCTTATCATAAATAAACCAATTTACACATATCACAGGAACACATGCAATAGAGAGCAGATCTATTTCCTATATTTTATTGATGTTCTGATGTATTAATCAGTGAAAATATGCTATTAATAATGTCATTATGCATATACAAATTACGTCTCAACACCTCTTCCCATAATGCCCCGGGCAGGATACACTCAGAGACTGGTTCCCTGCTTATGACACGCAAACTTGCTAATATACAAGCGGTAACATAATCAGGCAACCATACCTAGACACAAACAGTAAACCTCTTGATAAATCTGATGTCGTCAAAATATTGTAATAAGCTATCATGTATTATGTATTGTACCATGTTACATCCACAAAATAACATCCTACTCATAATCATTTCCAAATATAAACGCTCTTAAGACCACTGTAGATAGACTACATGTAGACCATTTTATGCCAGGACGGATAAACAAAGTGGAAAACTCATCTAAAGGAAGTTATTACAAACTATACGAACCAGTAGCATCACTATAACATTATTTATTATCTTTACCTACTGATCTACGTATTGTCCTCTCAAAATTTAGAACATGCAATCATAGACTACTAATTGAAACAGGAAGATGTTACCAAATTGATGTGGAAAATCGAATGTGTAATTTGTGTAAGGCTACAATAAGAGACAAATATGCTCGTTTTTTTATTGTGTTGCCCAGAACTCCAAAATATTAGAGAATTATATTTACCCCCTTATTACTGTAAATAATCATCTGTCGAAAAATGTCCGATAAATACTATCCTCATGTAATTAAATTAGTTAGATTCATTAAACACGGGATGCGTATGCTCCCTTAATATCTCTGTGTGTATTTAATTGACTGTATATTTATTTATTCTCCATATCGCTGCATGTGGAAGGTCCCATTTCATTTCGTTTCGTTTCAGTATTTCGGGACCATGACTAACCCTTGCTGCTGTCTTTGGTAGAAACTTCATTTTAGTTCCTTTTTAATTTGTTATGTTCTTACTTGGAGAAGTACGTGTTCTCAGTGAGACTGTACAGACTCGTCAGCCCACAGATGAAGGCGATCATCACGGTGAAGTAGATGAAGATGAACTTGCCAACGTCCTGCAACATCCTGCCGTAGGAGATCTGGAGCTGACCGAAGGTCTCGCTGGCGGGCAGGATGTACGCGATCCTGGCAAAACTCAGTACGTTGGCAACAGAGAAGAGAACCTTAGACAGGATCTGAGGGTTCGGGATGCTCTCGTCTGAAAAGACAGAATACACCACAGTGTTATTTACACGCACAAAAGTACTTACATACACTGAAAGGAACGAGAGAACCTTACAGCGGATTTGAGGGTTCGCGGATTAGGACGCTCTCGTCTGGAATGCACGCTAAGAGAGACAGAGAGAGAGAGAGAGAGAGGGGGGGAGAGAGATAGAGAGGGAGAGAAAGATAGAGAGAGCGAGAGGGAGATAGAGAGAGGGAGAGAGATAGAGAGAGGGGGATGGGAAGAGAGCGAGCGAGAGGGAGAGAGAGAGAGAGGGAGAGAGAGAGGGAAGGAGATAGAGAGATAACATTAAATAATATGCACATAAGTAGACATATATTTAATACAGTTTTGTTGTTTTGCATGGCTAGTGCGTGCGGTGACGGGAATGTTTAGATATATCTCATCAACATGACGTCAAAGAGTGAGAACAGTCAAATTGACAGAGGGGTTGGCAAAGTATATTCCACGAATGCCTCATAGCATGCAGTATCAATGGAACTACATTGCGGAGTATTGCTTAATCCACTGCTGTACAATGCTCACAAGGAAAATTAATACATTCTTCATATACTGTACAGGCAGGCAAACTTTAGCTATTCACCATAGAATAATATTAGTTGTTGAGGTAAAATAGTTCAAATTGTACAGTGCAGTATTTGTATTTCGGGTGAAATGTTCACCCATTCGAATGGAATAGACAATAGTTTCTCATCATTGATGTCATCTTACTCGGAGGTATACGACTTCACAATGACATCTCAACATTGACAATTTGGATTACGCTAAAAGTTCAAAGGTCAAATGTTACGACCAATGATTGTCTTGGCGGTAACTAGTATCTCTAACTATACTTGAGATGTGACAAGCCAATACAAATACCGGTAGGCACCTGCATATGCTTATTCTAATAAATGCGCAGTCGGGGCTTTAGCATCTTGGTTACACGCCCTATCGAGGATTCTGTAGAACTGGACACACAAAGCCAACACCCATAACCACGAGGGGAATGTACATGCACGTAGAAACTTCAAGCAGTGCAATAGTTGTACGTGATTCTAGCTGTTATAGCTTTGAGCACATCTTATCAAATGGACGGTATGCATGGTAAACTAGAGTTATCCTTCCTATTATTGGTCTAGAAACAAATGCATGTGCATAGCAAACACAGATGAATATGTCTTCAAGTCTATTGGAAGAGGTTAGACGGAGTAGATTAAGGTCAACTGAGTGAGGATTGAAGTATCGGTATTTTCGTAAGCTAGATCTGCGTTCTATGATGCATAGAATGGTATCATCTTGTTCTGGAGACCCCCCTCATTGATAATTTACATGTTACCAAGAAAAATGTTGGGTTTCACTTTGCATTTCCGACGTTTTTCAACATGTCTGATATTAACATCGGTTTGTGTTTTCACCGTAATTTCCGGTGGTGGGGTTTATATTACTGCTTTGACAGTCGCCTTCCAGCTTAGCTGATTTTGGCAGACTGGTCCCCTCCTTGGGACGCATGTGTCTCACAGCATGGAGCTGGAGAGCGTTCAGTTTCAACCTACAGCTTTGTATGTTCTGCATCCTCGGCACGGATGTACGAAACGGCGTCATTCTTAGGTAACTGTAACTGTATCCCCACCTTCAGCAAAATGTAGTCTACAGGTAAGATTGGAGATAAGACTGCCATAGAGTTACGCCGTTTCGTACTGGGCGGCACTTACTGTGAAGGAATAAGTAGAAGGTGTCGCTTACCTACCCTCGCTTGCTATCAAGCCCGTGATCTTGTAACCTCTCGTCTTGTTGTAGATGACTCCCTCTATGGCGTAGGAGGCCGTGTACAGAGCCAACATCATGATGTCCATATAATTCCAGATCTGAGAGAAATACTCCCTGACGCCTTCATCCCACAGCTGCTTGCACTCGGCCCAGAACATGCCTGACGACGATCAACGCACATTAAAAGAAAACATATGAATGTAGGTTACATACCATCAGCTAATTTGAATTTGACGCAAAACAAACCACACTTTTTTCTTTTCTTTGTTTTTCATTTGGAATTGGGGTTTAGGGCCGCTTTCAAGATTATTCACTTATATCACGGCTTGTCAGTTTAGGGCAGGAGGAAACCCGCAACATCCGTAGCGCAGAATGGTACTGACAAGACCAAGGATGATAACTGCATTGCCGCTCTACAGACATCGCATCCTATCAATATCGCGTAAGAAAGGTAACTTCCGCGAATATTGATGCCGGGCCCCCGGGGAGGGATTTGAACCTGGAACCTTTGGCTCCGAAGTCCAACGTTCTACCACTGCGCTACCAGCCGCCCCTTCACCACAGCTATTTTGTTATATGTGTACGCACCAGGTACATTTAGCACGTGCCAGTGAATATCCATATGATCATAGTTAGTAAGTATGTTCCTGCTGAATACATTTACATATTTACATATTCAAATGACAAATGCACAATGTTAGAGTAAATGTCATTTAACGAAATATTAGATACTTTTAGTTTTTCCACGATCAACTTCAAACACGAGAATTTCTGCGTATTACGCTACTTAATTGTGTTGATGCAGTGATATCATTCACGTGCACGTTCAATGTGGGGAAAAGCTGTCAAATATCACGTGATCAATAAAAAAATATGTGACGTAATACGCAGAATTAAAGTTGAACGCGGTACAATTAAAGGTATTTATTTCTATTAGTGTGTAAACACTATTGTATTGTTCTTCAGTGATAATACCGGCTCATCTCTATACGGAATATTGAGTGAGTACACATGAGTACACATGACGGTGTATCCTAGTTCATATTTGCAGGAATTAAAGCGAAGCTTTGCAATTGACGATGCCGCAATGACTTAGGCATAACATCAAACAATCAAAGGTAATTTCAATATAATATATTATTATAATGAAATATACTTCAACGTATCCGAATACGAGTAGAGACTACGTCGTAATCCTTTTTTTTCAAGCATAAAAGCTCACTTACATATATTTAATACATACATTATATACTGACCTATAACATAATTGCTTACCAAGTACCAGGAAATATATTCGACTGATCTCTACAAAACGAGTACACATGACAGAGTAACCTATTCCTTCATCGTCTAGCATTACCCCGTACCTCTTTAACTGGCCATCATTCTACAATGGCTAACCCAAATGAAATAGTTCAACCACAGACAATTGAACTGCAATCTGTGATAATGAGGTGTTGACGTCAGGTCAGTATATAACTATGAATTATTAATTTGACGCCATTAGTGGAGAACAAACAAGAACGACCCGGCATCACTGCATGTTAGTTTGTGTCACACCTTGTTCTCACCCAAATACCCCTATTCAAAATATCAACCTATAGTAGATATGCAAGTCTAGATTACTGGTAAATAAAGAATTTCAGCGGCTCCTTTGAAATAAATATAATACGTTCACCCTCTGAGACTGCATAGTCTACTCTGTATGTGTACATGTGTCAATCCATCTATAGTCATACTACCGACGTCGCAACGCTCCTATAGGTGAGCAGTACAGGTGTGAATCTACCTACATTAAGTGTTAAATACGTCAAGCTTCCGGCCCACAGTTCAAATATAATGTTTATAAATAGCATTAGCATTATATATATATATATATATATAAAATATAATATAATATATATATATATATATGTATGATCAAATTATCCAGTGTCAAAGAAAATACGCGGTGAGCCATCTGAAGTTGATACAATTACAACGAGATTGGCATAATGGTAGCTCTACAAAATTACATTATTAATATCGGTTGTATCCTGTTGTTTTGGGATGACACTCCTGAATTATGATTGTCTTCTTTCTGACCGTTATATCTGACCTTTTATTTAATTAGGCGATGGTCATTAAGCAAGCCTGTTTATCAAATAGGTCATCATATGAACATATGCTACCTTGCTAGAAAGGTCCTGAGAGAAAGGCTCAGTGGTGAAGAAGACCTGACTATTGGTGCTTTACTATTCACTTTACTATTCTCGTACAATGAACAAACAGACGAATGTATAGTTTGAGCGTGCGTCATTTGATGAATTGGTCTTTCGATAGGGGTTAACTTGAGATCCCTGTGCCAGTGAATGACGTGGTAAACTAGGCTATATCTTCACTGACTAATGACTTATTAATAACATGGCCAGTTTGACATTAGCAGAAGCATTTAACGTAGTTAATGCTCATTATATTATGAATACGATTGTCTCGATGACATTTAAACGACGAGCAAGCAATTACTGCTTATCTCTGTGAAACGGCATATTTCCTCATTAACAGTTCAACGCTTTTGTTCACGTGAAACGCTGATCCATCGATGACTTAATTCACTTAAATATGGATCTTTCCCTTTCGCCTTGTTCATAATCTGGTATAAAAGCTGGTGGAAAAGGTCATTTGGAATAATGGCTGGCCTGAGAAGCTATTTATAGAGAACATTGTTGAATTATTGTGTCCAATACGTCACATGTTGGTTTCTATGAGAACCGATGTCACCTGATAGCCAGTACATAGGACGATGAGCATTATATAGACATGCAGCATCCGATATGCATACATATACCAATCATGTTGACAGTTTCCCAAATGTGACTATCTTCGTTGTGGAGGGTAAGGGTTTAGGGGTAGGGGTTAGTACCATTTGTAAACACGTTTATGTTAGCTAAACTCACAAATAATTTTGTAACTAGGCAACCGGTGACGTATTCGACGGAAAAAGCTGTTGGCTGCACCTCAAACAACTGTTAATGCTTTCGGATACAATACGATAATTGTCGGTGGTAAACACCACACCATCAGCATGAAAGATGCGTTGTTACAAGCTGATGGCAGTTGTGGATTTAATAAGCTGGCTTACTATCCACATACCACATGGTGTGCATTAGCCATCAGTTTCACAACATACGATGCACGAGTCTAAAATAGAAACACACTCACTTTAGCATAGATACAACAAAACTACCAGATGTATGTGTTAGTCGCAACTGGATTGACACGATTACATAAAATGTGCCAGCTGCGTTTGTCATTCACACGTGTGCCTTAGCCTTGTATGTAATCTTTAACACGTGTTTGTGTAGCATCACAGCGTTATAAAACTTGAGCAGTTGTGAGATGAAGAGCATGTGTGAAACCTGATCTAACATTTGACAAAGTTTGAGGTCGAATCCAGTAGCCGAATGCTGCCCTGGAATCGCGGAGCAACGACATATTTAATGACATATGTAATGACATATTTAATGTACAACGCTGACAGCTGAATAGTGGACATTACGCGGTGGGAGAACTGTATATTGTAGGACGTCTGTGTAAAGTGCACCAGTACAGACGCTGTCCTCGCGGGTAGTTATTTATAGTTATAGTGCTGGTGGAATGCCGATGAGAGAACTCTGCCATGTTTGTGCACAACAGTGGGGATACGAGCAATTATACAACAGCGGTTTAGCACCGTTGGCGAACACATAACGTATATGTAGCCTGCGAGGAAAGAACACGCATCACAACACATCTAGAACAGGTCTGACTTTACCTTCTGGTATACTCCCGCCATCACAAGTTCTGTTTCAAGTATCATCGTACTAATCCCAAACATTGCAAACAAGAGACAATAATCCGATATTTTTTTCCTCTTTTCGTATAATTGTTTCCTTTTACCGAGTCTATATCCCACGTTTTTCTGGTTCGCTTTGGGGTTTATATTGTCTGTTTCGGAAAACTTTTGGTAATCCGTCATGCCAACGAGTGCTACTCCAGCCTCCTCCGTGGAGACATAGGTCATTTTAGACGACGTTGGCAATGACTGCATTGAAATAGGTTTTTGTAGTTGCTTAAAGGACGTAATGGCACCGTTCACTCTCATGTAGTCAGCGCCGATGTTGGATATTGCAGATTCCTTAATATTGTGTTTAATGTCTTCGGAAGTTTTCCCACACTCGGGTTCACTCTGGGATCGTCCCTCATCCTCGCCTCGTCCGGTATTTAACGGTAATACACGTTCCATCTGAGGCCGCTGGCGTGTGTTTGTTTTCATGACATCGAGATACTCGGGCTCTGCCGCATCTACATAGCAGGCTCTGTCTAGATCTCCCGCAGTAGTAAACCCCACTTTATCTTCTTCTGTGCTGCTGAAACTGTAATTTCGGAGTTCGATATCGGGAGAGGTGTACCCTGGGTTAACTCGTCCATCTCCGCCAGAAGGGCCGGAAACACGGGGCAAACTCAAGTTTGGTAACTGCCCATGCGTGGTAGCATCGTCCATGTCATTGTGTTCATGGAATGGGGACGTTTCCCCGGCATATGTTTCTGCTTCGATCTCCGCGCTGGTGGTGTCAGTCAGCTCCAAATGCGACTCCTGTGCCAGCTCCGGATACAACGAGTGCTGTGTGGAGTCCAGTCGCGCCCTCTCATTGGCTGACTCCACGAGAATTAGCGACATATTCAAATATCATACGGAATTACTGTACCGATCGATAAACGCGCGGAACGCAAGCAATTCCCACTGGCTTCGGGATTCATAAACTCGACATAGGGTTCGGAATAATACATTAAATAAATAAGAATTGTTATCAAGAGTCGCATAATGTCAAAGAGCGAACCTGTTGGTTAGGTCATAATAGTGTCACGTTTACTGGCAAACGGTGTTTATTAAATAAGTGGGGATTCTATGCTAACCGGTTCTGAGTCCAGTCCTGTCTATTACTCTAATGTACATGCCAGCCATCACTAATTCACCGCAGTACAAATCTGTGGCGTAAATGAGGATGGAAGTCGTCCGTCAGTATGGTATTGTGTTTGTGGTACCCCAGGGATGGTAGCGATTAATTATTTAGCTATCAACACATTAGTGCAGTGTTTTGACACCGTACATAAGTAACTAACACCAGTTATAGGCAACATTGAATTAAGGCTTCGTAGTTCAAATTCATAGCTTGTGCATTATTTGCATGTTTGTGACCGTGATATTTTTGGCAATTCAGTTGAACTATTGTTGACTAGCAAGACACATCTCTGCAAAGTGGCGCATAGAATGCATTGTTTCTAAGTCAGTTAATATATTCAAGTTTACCTAAATAAAACAATAACACGTGGTGATCATAAAAGCGTGTATGCATATTTAAAGGTAACGGCGCTATACGCAGGTTATTGGTCTATGCGTACTTCGCAGGGCCCAGTATTGAACACGCCATGTCAAATCCACGATATTTCAATGGAATGACCCAATAATTCATATATACATCGCATTATGGATTGTCATCGATTCGCGGAAAGTCGGACACTTCCAGTTGGCAATCTATAAATGTTTGGGGCATAGTGTCGAGGGATCAGTTAGACTATTCAGTACAGATCTGTAGTACTATTTTTGCAGATCGTTGTAAAGACCCTTGTGCAGTAATCCTACATGCACGTCCTACATGCACGTCCGTTCAACACAATATCGATGATAAGAATGAGTGTATTTTCCAATAATCTTTAAGATTCGACCTTCGTGTGGTTCGTGTCGTAGGAACAGTTGTTCCGTCACAGTGGTGGGTAACAGTTTGGGATATTTGTTTCGTTAGTCATTTTTGGTGGCAAAGGTTTCCAATGAAGCAATTTTGTCTAAAACATTACTTTTGTGAAATGTATGTTTAACGTGCATTGTTCATTTCACAATCTAAAAGTGCTTTCATTGTTACGAATCTCCGCTCTCGTGTAATCCTTCCGTGAATATAACGTATAGAAATCCTTAGTCCTCGGATTAGTTCATGGCAATACTTTTGTAAGCGCAAGTCGATCTCACCACGCATTACCACGGTCCATGTCGGCATGCGGATATGCACGTTCGGCTGTTTGATATGAGATGTACTTACACACACACATATACACGCCCACTTAGACGGAAAAGATGTCTCAAATTGCACTTGAACACACAGACAAGTGTTTTCATGTAGTTTGCTGCGAGGATTCAGTCTGAGAGCTTTTAGCCACTTTATAATTGGTTTGGAGAGTAGACAATGATCGTTCCTCGTGACAAAACGATCAAATCCGTTACGGAAGGTCTCTTAATAGCTATACACCTGCCTTTGTGTTAATTCATATAAATATTCGAAGCAATGTTTATATGTATACGATGTATAAACACTGTACGTATACACGCGCGCGAATGCAAGTAATCAAATGACTGGTGTTCACTATGAATGGACCATTGGTGCTTGAATGGTTACTAAAGTACATATCCTTGCACTGATTGTTTTAATCTCTGCAGAATGCTCCAATATTCCAGGCGTTATTTTATTTATGCTGTGTGCAGCTCTGTGTGTACCCACTGTAGGGTTGCACGACACACGTCACACGACACACGTCATTGGACATGTTCAACCAGTGACTAAGTCGCATCAACTATCGATTATACACACGAGTGTGCTTTCACCGTTCCAATTTCCAGACTACACGACACTGCCGCACTCTCCTGTTGATATCCTTTTTGTTCTATCTGTTTGGGTAGGTTGAAATGGGATGGAAGTACGGAGAATATTTGCTCTATATCTGGCATTCGTCCAATAGTCATTTAATTTGTCAACCTGTTTAGCACTATTGCGTGAACTGCTGTACGACTTGACCAACACATGCAATCAGACAAGATTGCTGAGCTCCCGCGCGGTCCCTGCAGTACGCTATGAATCTATAGGACACCCAATACTAAACATGTATATTTTGGGAGAGCCATCTACATGTTTTCGCAATGAGGTAGACATTAGTTGGTGCCGTGCACACTCATGTTCTTGTATCTTCTACAATACGCGGCCTGATCTATCGTTGAGTTACATGATACGGAGCTGGATTAATGTCCTAGATGACATTTATTCCATCCTAATAGTTTTTTCCCCCTCTATTTCCAGAATGAGAACTGGAGTTAAGTAACGGTTCTCAGTAATAAAGCCGAGATACAGGCTGACGAGCACCAAGGCTTAATCCTCTCTTTCACACATCGTTATGTCTTTCTTTTTGGCAATGCACCCCGACACATCCCCAGGGATTCGATGGTTGGAATTCAATGAAATCAGCGATGCACTCGACACGGTTAGGCCTGTCCGCCTCTCTCTCCAAGCGTATTTATAATGAATGAACATCTCATTAACCTAATATTCAGACTACTTTTTTTTCGAGAACGTCCTCGTCGATTTTGATCGTCAAAATCAGGATCAGGATCCACGATTCTAATTTGTTCACCACAATCGCGACGCCAAGAACAATAGAATCGGAGACAAATATCAGTTTATTTTACAGGAAACGCACTGCGTTATTGCCACGCCTTGCTCGAGCATCTCTTGTTTCTTGTCACCAGGCGCAGAGCCAGGGTCCTGATGAGATGTTTCCCTAGCATTAGATTAGATGAAATGTATAAATACATGTAGAATACACTACACCAATGGTACTAATCTGCTGGTATGGCACAGGTGGCATACATCAGGCTGATCATTAAAATGATATCACATTTCAGGGGCTCAATGCTGCTAATTAGCAACAGGTCGGGGTCGTGTGCAAACTGATCGTACAGAAGTGTCACGAGTGACCAAGCTACTGTTCTCTCTTACAAGACTACTCTAGCGTTTCATAGAGCAGAACTCCAATTCCAAGCTTAAAATAAGAGAATTTTCATTCTTATACACATACACTATGGCTGTGTTCCATCTCAACAGTTAGAGTGCTTAATGCTTGGGGCAATATTAGTAGCACCACCGGACTCGCAAATAGCCGTCGATTATCCCCGTTAGCCGACTTGGTAAGATTCATTCACCAATGTTTTTAGCATCACTTCCTATTTGGATATCGTGCTTTCCACAATAGAATTCCAGTCACGCAAAAGCACTGAAGAAACTCGATTGATTGAAGGCGATGGTCAACGATTTTCCTCCCTTCACGAACACTTCAGAGACATTTTTGGACACATTCCCTCGGAATTGTCACAATTTTAGTCGCTGCGTAGACACCGGCGCTGCTGCTGGAGGTGCATGCTTAACACTAACTCCACGTACGAATCCTCGACACGGAACTAGTGTTTAGTGTTTAGTGTTTTATGGCTTCGATAACACGAAGAAGGACATTCATTTGAAATGACCTCAAGATTAGATGTATTTAATTACTCGTGTAAGAAACAACGAATCACATTTAATAATTGTTTTCTTTCTACTGATTTCGTCAACCAGATGTATATTGGTCGTCAAGATGTAGAGTGCCAATCATGTTGGATAAATACATCGTACAAATTCAATTTATCAAACAGTAGTGTCTAAGAATGTGTGGTGGGTACCAGTGTTATAAATGAGATGTCTGACACGCATGTTTGCTTCACGAACTAACTACATAATTATAAATGTTAATATACAAAGAGGTTAGATTAATTTATTTTTCTCTGAAAATGACAGAAATATATTTGTCACATTAAGAACAGGTCCCAACTACAAAGGTTCGTGGGTCAATATATATCCATGTGTATGAAAGATATACCAGCAACGTCACGCTCTTTCGTAGCAAAGAAACATTTGACGGGATATAGACAGCAATAACTGTCATAGTTTCCGAATTAACTATTTCCATAGAAGATATCCTTCTTGAAAGTGACTTGTGGCAGTTTACAATGTTAGAGGAGGCCATTAATGGACACTAGTCGTGTAGCACTTCACATTACGTTACCCTTTCACTTATTTATATTTACGTTTTTGCTAAAGAGCAAGTACGTGAAATAATTATGAGCAATTTGACGATACAACATATTAGTACAAACAGTATTACGGTACGGTATTACAAAACTTTTTTTCTACAAAACGAAATCCGATTTTCATTCCATTATTGTCTGCGACAGTTCCACCAATGAATTTAGAGTAAATGCAAATAGAACAGGGTAGGAGACACAAGGAAACAAGTTAACATGTTCAAGCTCAAGCACATAATTAATGTCTTCCAAGTTTATTGGACGCCGCGGCTCAGACTGCATCCTGGTTTCTTAAGTGACAGCAATGACGAAGAGTTGACATGACAGTCTCTTCTTCCGGCTCCGCCAACGTTTCCCAGAATACCCTGCGCGTTGTCCAAAAAGAAGCAACAGCATCGTCTTTAGAATCGTTTTCACCCAGTAACGACACTACTCGATAACCCTGCAGTATTACGTACGACTATCTTGGCCGCAGAGATGCGTGTTTACAGATTTATTGCAATGCTTACAGAGAACCCGATTCTGCAATGAAATACATGCTTCCTGTATGGCCAATAATTCTAAATCACGTGAAACACTTGCGACGATTTACTGTAGATACTGCGCTAGAGGGCGACCAAGTCACGTCAAGGTCATTCTACTCGAGCACTTCGCCTGCTGATTTGATGGCAAACAGAATACAGCAAATACTCTTTGTAGAACAGGCGCTGGAACTGGATCCCGATGTCAGCCATATGATGTAAAGCAACAAGTGGCAAACAGATGTTTACACGTTTACTGCTTTGATAAAATCTGAACTATAGTCAATATTTCATTTGGGGGCATTAGTTCCCCCAATTGTTTGGTTATGTGCAACACAGTAGGATATCAATAGAGACTTTAGTTTCTTCTTCGTCGGTTGCGTCGCAATGGGTGAGGGATTAATTTTGATCTTATTTCTCGGGTAGTAATTTGCCGACTATCAAAATACGGTGTTGCCGGAGCCGTTCACTCGGTTCTGTTATGAGATGAGATCATTCTATTTTACATGACAATTGGAAGCCAAGATCTTTGTCCAAGGTGAACAACGTGGATACTTCATGGTAGAACCGTAGATGTTTGCCAGATAACCGTGTTCATAGGGGAATCTTTTCGTAATTTCTTTCTTTCTTACGCGCGCGCGCGTGCGTGCGTGTGTGTGTGTGTGTGTGTGTGTGCTATTGTGTATGATGATATGCTTTCGAGACCTTTGTCTCCGAAGTCTTGGTCTTGGGAACCGGACACCAATGTTCGCGGAAAATACCTTTCTGGCGCAATCACCACTAGTGATTCGCCGACTGCATCTACCGAGACAGAGAAGGTATCATCCCTGATTCGTCAATATCAGCCTGTTTACTGCAATACTCAGCGCAACGGGTATGTCGGGTTTCCTCCTGCCGTGTCCTACCAAGCAGTTATATTAGCGAAACAATATTTAAAGTGGCGTTAACTGCAATTCAAACAAACAAAAGTTCGAGGATTCTCCCAGCCAGTCTCCGTGGTACAGATCGGCATCAAGGTTCAAGCTGCTATTGAACATCAATAATTAAAGAATGTTAAAAATTAAATCCATTTTTAATTGAACATTGTTTATTTAAAATCTTCTAATGTCATTAACTACAAACTACAAACATGCCACAACACCTGTAAATACGAGTATTAATACAAGTATCAGTCAGTTCGATACTCATCATGTTTTCTGGCAAGCAATATTGTAAAAACACTCCAGTCGTTAGTTTTTCATCATTGAATCATTCATAGTTACAAATTTCAACAGAGAAATGACAGGCGCCAAACCATTCAACATCACTTAGATAGAATATTAATAACGTCATTAATAAAAAGAAATAAAACACTTTCTTGACCCACAGTCCGTTGACGACGCTTCATCGACAGCATACTAGACCAATGACGTGCAAAATACAAAACACAAAACACAAAATACAAAACCGGGCACTGAAATAAGAAAAAGTATTAAGTATTAAGCCTATCACTGCATCTACACTGGAATCCATACTGTGAGAGAGTGCCTAGGTCCGACATCGTGGAATTAAATTAACCGCAGACCAAGATCTAAACGCCTTCCATCCATTCGCTCTGCTCATTAACTGTTGATTGCGAGATAACTGACCAAGTACTACCGGACGTATCTCTTCAGTGGAGTGCATTAACATATCTGGAGATTGTCGCCGCGTGATGGGTTCAAGGACAGGATGTAATTGTCTCCGTGGCTGGATTTTAGGTGCACGCGCTGCCAACAATACAAACTATGGACTATGCATGGTCAATTGATCAGAATACCATTTATTATGAGAAGGGGAAGATATTAACAGACTGCTATAGTATGACCATGCTTCACGTCCATGGATTTAAGATCATAGAAAGAATAGGACACTAAGCAAATTAACAATCAGATGTTGTTTTTGATCAAGAACAGAATAAATTGGAAGAAATTTGGACTTTATTAATGATCGATTGAATCCGTGTATTTCCGCCGCAGCGGGAATACTACACCCACTCGCCACTAGTAAATTGAACTTCATCTCAGTATAGCATAATATTCTATAATAAGCAATGTTAAGCATGTTTGCTATTTTCTTGCCAAAGTCTGGGTCTGATAATAACCCCGGAATCATCGGTAGTAGCACTGTTGGAATACCAAACAGTCACTGTCAAAATACCAAACAGTCACCATACATAAACGATATAATCTAATCGCATATAAAGTTTCATAAATGGTTAATCAACCATTCTTAGATCTACTCCGGAAATGAACCATACCTCGCGCAGTCGCAGTGGTCAGGCATCCCGTGGCAATGGATAGCTTACATATATATATATATATATATGAAATGAACAGTTATGAATAGCAAAGGGCACATATATACTAACATCTAACAAGTCTGTTCCCAACATGTCATGATGATGCTTATAATAGATTTGCAGATATGCACAGGAAACGAAATGATTACAGACGGACAGACCATAAACATATACCGGTGGAGATATGTTCATTCATATCTTCTACTAATAAATTGTTACGAGACACTATCTATATCGCATTGAATGACGAATGTTTCACAGTTGAATGCAAGTTCAGTATAAATTTCCCACCTTGTTACTTGGACATGAATTCAAGTCATCTCCGTGGTGGATATCGTTACGATATCAATTAATAGATGACTATTCGCTGACGCCAGTACCCAAACATTCAAGTAAATTGCAAATCTGCAAACATATAACATTGTAAAGATTACAAATGTCAACGTTAAGAAAGACGCACAAGAAAAACGTACACCACACGAAACAAATGATGATTTACATCAAATGATGGTCGGCGCTGTCCACATCGTTCTGGTTTTCCAGGTAAAGACAAGGATTGTTTGCGATATTTGGGGTATGTATACTTAAAGGTATGTAATATTGGTAGAAAAGATTAAAATTAATATGCATTCTCTTACCCTAACTGAAGGTATGAATCTCGGTGGACACACACACGCGTAAAAATCAATACGACACACTAGCGATTGTGTTTATTTATTTATCCAACAACTTTTGAACATAAATTCATACAACTCAAACGTATTCTCATGTGGAAGTCAAATAGGGAGTGGCGG